>OY759266.1:28654885-28959885 GCA_963662155.1 Lamellibrachia columna | reverse complement strand
AGTGACAAATATCATTATTAAAAATTAAAGGCATTACGACGTAGCCCAAGAAGTGATATAAATCAACATAACAGACGCATTTGTGACGATTTATTTGTGAGCGGTCTTTGAGCTAAACTGAAAAACGCAGAAGGATTTACATGGGTAGTTTTCGTTTCATTTTCTCGAGTGTGTTTACAAGTTTTGTTGTCAAACATGTTGTCCGTTATGTTTCACATTTCTTATGCATATTATAAGGAGAACGTATTATATTAGTAGTAGCACGTAGCCTTGACGTTACATGTAGACAACATCAACAGTAGTTAGCATTTCGTCTATAGGGCAAACACTTTCTATAATAACCACTGAATCCATACAATTTGCCCTGCAAAACCTCATCGCCAATATTGAGGTCTCTGACTCAGGATTAATTTGCGACCTCTCGTTCATATAAGGTATTGGCTGTGTAGGGCTCTCACCCCGGATATCTCGACCAGCGACATTGCCGGAAGTGTTGACCACGGCGTCAGTCGGGCCGGCGGACTGCCTGATCTGGCGCGTGCCTGACCACGCGGCCGTGGGGAGGGGTCAGACCACATCTCAACTTTCCTTATTTCCGCTTTTGCTTCAGGCGAATTGACGTAGTGGAGTTAGTAGGTTATTTTTAAGTTTCGTAATCTACGAAGGCATTTGGGTAGCCTTTGATTTTGATTGCACCGTAAAATGACTTTTTGGCCTACACAGTGCATTTATATTGGTTATTAGCGGTGTTCAGTGGCTTGGGGCATAACGCCCAGTTTTTTTGGACATCGGCTACTGGAAAGAATCCTTTTAGTATATCTGTTTTATGTTCAATTGATTATCTTGTTCATTATCTTAGGTACATTCTGTGTGTTAACATTTTTAATGTACCTTGTCTCTGAAAAAAGGTGTAATCATTTTAGCAGAGTTCCTGCATATAGGCGTTATGCCCCACCTAGGGGACAAAACGCTCACCTCTGGGCGGTTTGCCCCAATAGAATGTCGGTGTCACTAGTTCATTCTTCGGCTAAATTGTGGGAAATGCATTTAATATATATATATATATATATATATATAATTATATATATATATATATATATATATATATATATATATATATATATATATATATATATAGATATATATATATATAGATATATATATATATATAGATATATATATATATATATATATATATATATATATATATATATATATATATATATATATATATATATATAGGCGTTTTGCCCCAATAGAATGTCGGTGTCACTAGTTCATTCTTCGGCTAAATTGTGGGAAATGTATTTAATATATATATATATATATATATATATATATATATATATATATATATATATATATATATATATATATATAATTATATATATAGATATATATATATATATCTATATATATATATATATATATCTATATATATATATATATATATATATATATATATATATATATATATATATATATATATATATATATATATATATATATATATGTTTATTATTAATTTTAGTCCTTTGCCATTGTCTTTGATCTTGGACGGCTATACTACTTTAATAATGGAGAGTCCACTGGTAAAATGAAACTAATCGAACATAATCTACACAGTTGTAATATTTCATATTTATGTGGTTTGGTTGCAGAAATATTACTTTGTAATGTTGCATTTATGTGTGGAAATCAACCCGTGTAGAAACTTTTACAATTCAGAACTTTAAAATTAAAACTATTCTCATCAACTCTTGACGGTTAACCACTCGTTAATTCGCAATTACGGCAAACATAACATCTTCCACCCTCGTCCACCACGTTGATCATTGGTGATATATCTGGCACAGAATGTAACATTCGTCGGATCTGCTGCCTAACCACTTGTTCACTCACTGTCAGACTCGCAGTTGTGGCAAACATAAAATCTGCCACCCTCGGTGCAGTCATGATGTGAACAGTGGTGACAGATCTTCGTCTTCGTCATGATGTGACCAGTGGTGACGACGCCAAATTCGTCGAATTTGGCGTCGTCAAATGGCCATAGTCCGGCCGCTCTGAACCCGTTAGTTGCCGATGCGATGGTGGCCGACGTTTTGTACGCCTCATTGAAGAGCGGGATTACGTCACACTGCGTGACCGGTCGGTGCTTGTTGCAGATCATCCAGTTGTCGACCGCACGTGAGTACGCTGCCTTCATGGATCGGAAGAATGTCCGATCTCGGGGTTGTAGTCGATGGGTGCAGTGAGGCGGGAATGTTAGTATCGCGACGCCATTCTCTCGAGCGTAGAGAATGACATCGAGTGTCCTGTGGCTCTCGTGGCCGTCTAGCAGCAGTAGATGTGGTGTCGTCTTCTTGCAGCCAACAGTGTCAACAAAGAGGTGCATCCATCTCAGGAATAAATTATTGTCAATGTATCCCGATCCACGGGTGTCGAAGGTGCCCACGGAGCTTGTCGGAGCGCCGTTCATCAAAGAATCAACCATTCGCTTGCGTGGAAAGACGAATAGAGGGGGATGAACGTACCAGCTGCGCTCATACAGTATAGAGCTGTGATGCTTTTCCCCATGCACTGGACACTTTTCGCACCTGATTAATACCTTTCGTGCAGACGACCTTAGGTGGCTTTGCAACGGTAGTGAACCATGTTTCGTCACAGTTCCAGATGCGTGTAGGGACGAGCCCACCATTCACTAGCAACTTCCTGTACTGTCCAAAGAACATTTCCACAGCTTCTTTATTAAACCATTTCATACGTGCAATGCTAGTTGCAGTCGGTCTTCTGATGATGAGCGTCGTATGCCGGCGAATGAAGGCCCTTTGCGCAGTCAACACCGACCAGACCACTGGTAGCATCGAATGGGTGTGCAATGTTCATGCCGACGACAAGATCAAAGGCTAAACGACGCAAGTCGATCATCGTCATGCAGTACATGGAAGACTCTCTTTCACGTGCTTGACCAGTTCAGCCTCGAATAACGGTGAGAACGTTGTTGTTTTGCTGCCCATTGTAATTCTGCCTGGTTGTCTGACCAAGCCTCTGATGTTTCTAGCAAGAGTCCGCCGCGGAACCCCGTAGTCACCTTAAATACAAACAACTATGCATGCTACATTCAAGTACTACAATAATAAGGCACTGATACGAATGACAAATGAGTCTATTGTAGCTCCGCCGTTAATATGTTATAATTTTTTTTCGATAATATTACAACTATCCAAATTTTATAATCGTTTACAGTCGGTCTACACATTAGACAACATGACACACCTACCTGATGCCTTGTTCACGGAGTCCCCATTCTTCACTGCGTCAACTGCTCTACCGAGGCGATCATCTCCGTAAGATCCACGCGTTGATGTTCGTTTGTAATTGCGTACCATATGGAGTGAGAAAAACGAGTTTACATTAAAATATCTCAAGGCTATAGAATATATCCTTATTAGGTCCATTAGCTAAAATAAGTATAAGTTATCGGCTCAGCCTGTGCCATAGTCAACAGTACAGATGTCCTCTACTAAATAGATAAATCATAAGTCTAGGCCTTCTATAATATATTTTTATTGAAGGGTCTACATATAATTTAACACACAGCAAACGTACGCAAGGATGTTATAATTATAAAGCCAATTTTTTTATGTGAACAGCTTACCGAGCGTTTTACTTCTGCGGCAATCTCCGATGCACCAGATACGAATGTCGATATGTAGCTCCATCTGGCGATCTCGATATTGTAATTTTCGAGCCGTGTAAATAGATAGGGGTGGTCGTTATGCCCCAAAACTGGGCGTTATGCCCCAAGCTACTATAAGCATTAATGTGTTGCATGCGTCCTACACTTCAACATGCGGTCGTCGTGTCAGACAAGTTGGCGTGTGCTAAGTTGATTACAAATTAAAATGATCACAGTGGATCGTGCAAGGAAATGCAATAATTTGACAGACTTCATACAATCACACACAGGGAACAACCCACCCGGACCATCAGCCTGGATGCTTCGTCCGGGACTATTATCCCGGCAGCGTCACCCCGGGACCATCTCCCCTGGACTATCGCCAGGGAGCATCACCCCGGGACCACCACCAGGGACCATAACCCAGGGAGCATCACCCCGGGACCACCACCAGGGACCATAACCCAGGGAGCATCACACAGGGACCATCACCCAGGGAGCATCACCCCAGGACCTTCACCCCGGCACTATCACCCCTGGACCATCGCCGCTGGATGCATAACATCGGGACCATCATCCCTGTACCGTCACTTCAAGACCATCACCCGGGAGCATCACCCCAGGACCATCACCCCGGGACTATCATCCGGGTGCATCACCCGAGACCGTCACCCTAGGACCGTCACTCTTCTGACACCATAACCCAGGGACCATCATCCTGGGATGATATCACCCTGGGATCATAACCCCAGGAATGTCGCCCCGGGGCTTCACCCTGGGACCTTCACCATGGGACCATCACCGTGGGACCGTCACTCTTGGTAGCTAGTGCGTGCGTGCGTGCGTGCGTGCGTGGGTAGGTGCGTGCGTGCGTGCGTGCGTGCGTGCGTGCGTGCGTGCGTGCGTGCGTGCGTGCGTGCGTGCGTGCGTGCGTGCGTGCGTGCGTAGCTGTGCGAGTAGGTGGTGCGGTGCGAGTAGGTGACCTGAACTATTTCATTAAGGGAGAGGTGACCGCACCGTTAGTGAGGATAGTGATGTAGAACCAGCCCAGTTATAATTACAAACAACCCGCCCTTGACGTCGCTATGTTTTACTCGTGTATTGAAAAGCCTTACTAATTACAAACCTGGGTATTGCGAGTTCTCCCAGTGTGACGCCAATAATTATTATGCAATGAAACCTCATTAACACGGACGCCGATAATCCGGAAACATTGGCAGCCAGACATCATTTCACGGGAACGGAATTTCCATACGCCAATATACACCGTTAATTGCACGACTCGTTTGATTTCTTCTTAAGTCATAGCAAGTCTACTCGAACTGTTTCGTGGATTTCTACCAATTTTTTTATGGATTTGGTTAATAATCAAGAGCGATTGAGCCAAATCCCGACTGTTTTGTGTGCACGACGTGCGCGTGCGCATGCGCGTGCACCTGTGCGAATGGGAGGCTGTGGCTAGTTGTATACTCCAGAGTCATTTTGGCCACATAATATTGATAATACCATCTCACACAGCCACCTTTCGTGAAGGAAACTTGGAACACATATATACTACATAGAATAAATTAAATTCAGGATTTGTTACTGTTCACGCGCGTTCAGCTTTAAAAATGATGTATTGGGCAAGTTGTTACAACTGTAATAACGCACACACAATGACTCAGTCAGCGAGTTGTTGCAACTGTAATAACGCACACACAGTGACTCGGTCAGCGAGTTGTTACAACTGTAATAACGCACACACAATGACTCAGTCAGCGAGTTGTTACAACTGTAATAACGCACACGCAATGACTCAGTCAGCGAGTTGTTACAACTGTAATAACGCACACACAGTGACTCGGTCACATGGGGCTAATCGTCACAGTCGATCGCGCCTGGGAAACGTTACGAATCTAACTAATTATAATACGGAATATCATTGGCATGGTAAATTGTATTAATACTTACGTACTTACTTACATACTTACTTACCTGCCTGCCTGCCTGCCTGCCTGCCTGCCTGCTTACTTACTTACTTGTGTCGTCCACTTAATGTGATGACATGATGATTTCCATCCAGTGGTTTCGATTCTCCAATACAGTTAGTAAATTTGTTCCGCTGAATTTCGTGCCTTTCGCTAGGATGTTTTTCAGAGTTGTTGTTGGTCGACCTCTTATCCGAGAGCCATCGGGCTTCCAGAGCAGGACTTTGTTGGCTGCTTCGTTATGACGCATCACAGACAAAGACGCCGTTGTCTCACGATGGTGGTGATCCGTGGGAGGGAGCCGTACAGGTCTTGGTTGATCACGTGATTGCGCCATGACAGGCTTAGGCTTTTCCGCAGCATTATTGTGTAGGTGCCACCCACTGATCTAAATATAACTGGATGGCGCGTCGGCCTGTAAATTTGACCCCACCGTGCCGCCATCTTGGATAGATCAGTGCTGTCAATCGGTTAGGCAAAGTCAATCGCCCTACAATGTTTTTCTATCTGGCTGTTGCTACTAGTACGGCGAAGATCTCGCTCGGCCGAAACGTAAGTATTTTCATGAAACGTGAAACCTTACAAAAACGCCATAAACAGAGCAATAAACATGTCTTTCGTGTCTGTATGCATTCTTATATGTATATCACTAAAGTTACCTGACAATAACCATGTAAAAGTGTGAAATTATTACCTTTTTGTCAGAACGCATGTGCTTGTCAAGGTTTGTTTATAACCGGATGTTGTTGTGAGCGAGAATAGCATGCGGGATTTCCATAGATCTATATAAGGTCACGCTAAGAATTGCCGTCTGCTGGCCATAGAGTTACATCATTAATAATGCCCCTATAAACTACTAACTTACTAACGGATGTTTTATTTATGTCTGTGCTGCTGGCCCATTCTGGCCTCATTCTACACGAAATCGCGTTTGATCATGTGACCCAAAGGCAACATCACGTGCACAGTATGGCGGCTAATTGTGAAATGTTTTCTATGTCACCGATAAAAGTACTCATAAGTAATTATTTGGAGCACATTTCTTCAGTTTCTTGACGCCCAATCGTCGGTTGTATGTCACGGAATACACATGTGAAACGGTTAGTGCGTATCGGTTTTAAAACTTAAGTTATTAGTTCCGTAGCCAAATGGCTACGGAACTGCCAAAATGGCGCTTTAGCAAATGCCCCTCCGGCCTTTCGCCCCAGAGACGAAGAGCGGGGCGAAATGTTTTGCCTATCAATCGGTAGGCAATCGCAGTGTTAAAACGCTCAACTTTGATGATAAATTGCTGCCTGTATACAAGTATACTTTTGTATTTTGTGATTCACAGGATACTGTTAGAGGTTAGTGATTAATGATATTATGTTTAGTGTCACAAAGTGAACGTTCCTATTTAATTATTAATAGTTTAAACTCGACATAGCCATAGCGGCTAGCCTATATTGGGTTATTGGGAATATTGGCTATAATATAATATGCAAGCTTACCGATTCCTCAACTTCAAGGCTCAATTATCAGAACACTGTCTTCAGTATCTAACAATACTCAAGAAGTTCCATTTCGTATATTCTAAATATTGCTTAATGTTGTAAAGTTGAGTGATTTGCGCCGTCATTTCAAAGTCCCCGAAAATGTCAATGAGTGCACTGCCACGCACTGGTTGCGGCAATTATTGGTATACTTACGAGGATCTGCTTTTTTGGACGAACACCTTAAGGAAAATGTTTACAATGGATGTATATATTATACATGAGTCAAAATTATTTCATCGATTGAATGCAAACAAATTGTAGTATTTTTTTGTGATGTACTTACTATTATAGAACAACGAAAAGACGTTTATTCCCTAAAAGACGCCACTGCACAAAAATGCTACGCATAGCAAGACATTTATTCCTGTACTGTAGATCCAAGTACAAGGAAAAACAGGGTTTTTCACCTGATCTAATATATCTAGCTATCAGAATAACGAAAGTATTATCAAAATGTTGTGTTTATTTTGTTTTGAATAAACTGCTATCATTATATATCAAATAATTGTACTAGATTCTGAGAGTGAACTTATGCCATTGTCTTCCTTACGTTACACTATTGTTGTTCTAAAGTTGAATTTAGTTCTCTATCTCCCTATCTCTCTTGTTGTCTCCCTCCCCATCACACACACGCACGCACACTCACCCTCCCTCCCTCCCTTCTCCCTCAGGGAATATTAAGAAAATGTACTGTTATGCATCATATTTTCAGAATGGCTACTTACCAAGACAGCACTAGTATGAGTACTTATAGGCTCAGATTGTTACTAGTTTGGCACAGTTTCGTGCATCGTATGCAACAACAAGTGTGCTGGAACATTGCTGTGTTGCTGTACCTGCTGGACTTTACAAACATTGCTGTGTTGCTGTACCTGCTGGACCTTACAAACATTGCTGCACTGCTGTGAAAATACAAACATTGCTGTGTTGCTGTACCTGCTGGACCTTACAAACATTGCTGTGTTGCTGTACCTGCTGGACCTTACAAACATTGCTGCACTGCTGTGAAAATACAAACATTGCTGTGTTGCTGTATCTGCTGGACCTTACAAACATTGCTGCACTGCTGTGAAAATACAAACATTGCTGTGTTGCTCTACCTGCAGGACTTTACAAACATTGCTGCACTGCTGTGAAAATACAAACATTGCTGTGTTGCTGTAACTGCTGGACCTTACAAACATTGCTGCACTGCTGTGAAAATACAAACATTGCTGTGTTGCTGTAACTGCTGGACCTTACAAACATTGCTGCACTGCTGTGAAAATACAAACATTGCTGTGTTGCTGTACCTGCAGGACTTTATAAACATTGCTGCACTGCTGTGAAAATACAAACATTGCTGTGTTGCTGTAACTGCTGGACCTTACAAACATTGCTGCACTGCTGTGAAAATACAAACATTGCTGTGTTGCTGTAACTGCTGGACCTTACAAACATTGCTGCACTGCTGTGAAAATACAAACATTGCTGTGTTGCTGTAACTGCTGGACCTTACAAACATTGCTGCACTGCTGTGAAAATACAAACATTGCTGTGTTGCTGTAACTGCTGGACCTTACAAACATTGCTGCACTGCTGTGAAAATACAAACATTGCTGTGTTGCTCTACCTGCTGGACCTTACAAACATTGCTGCACTGCTGTGAAAATACAAACATTGCTGTGTTGCTGTAACTGCTGGACCTTACAAACATTGCTGCACTGCTGTGAAAATACAAACATTGCTGTGTTGCTGTAACTGCTGGACCTTACAAACATTGCTGCACTGCTGTGAAAATACAAACATTGCTGTGTTGCTGTAACTGCTGGACCTTACAAACATTGCTGCACTGCTGTGAAAATACAAACATTGCTGTGTTGCTGTATCTGCTGGACTTTACAAACATTGCTGCACTGCTGTGGAATTACAAACATTGCTGTGTTGCTGTATCTGCTGGACATTACAAAAAATGCTGCACTGCTGTGGAATTACAAACTTTGCTACGTTGCTGTACCTGCTGAACCTTACAAACATTGCTGCACTGCTGTGGAATTAGAAATATTGCTGTACCTGCAATAATTGCTATTCTATATATCTGCAGGACCTTATGAACATTGTTACACTGGATTTGTGAACATTTATACAATATACCTGCATGAACACCAGTATGGACTTCTGAACATTATCTTCCATGAAATTATGACTGTTGCTGCACAGCTGGAATGTTATAATACATTGTCTTGATAATTGTGCAGTGACATTATGTTTCATCCATTAATTCCCCATCTATCTACCTGTTATGACATACTAGTTACAATAACTTTTCATAATACAAGGTAACACCGTATTCAAGTAGATGTATTGACAATTTTCACCCCCCCCAAACTGATCCGGTATATAATAAATTACAGCTAAATTATTCCATTAATCTTGGTATATAGGTCAAATGTTAAATGTATGTCAACTAATTAGGTTATGTCAAAATAAGTAAACACTAGGCCACATAGTATTCAAGTTAACAATTTCACCGTTTCCATCCACCAAAAGTTAAATAGGCCTATTACCAAATTACTTAGAGCTAAACTGCCATTAATCCACATATATAAGTCAAATGTGCCTCTGCCTGTCCCTGTCTTGCTCACTCTTTCATACTCTCCCTATCTTTCTGACTCGGCATGTATATTATATATTAGGTTTTTGGACATGTCTTTTCTTGGTAAAAGCTGTGCAGCGACATCAATGTGGAAACTTGATGCACAGTTTCTTCTAACACTTAATTACATGCTAATGTCACATCACAAATGTTGGATCAGAAATTTGAAGACTGATTATGTGATTTTAGACCTATATTTAATAAATAGTCATAAGGATAGATGACAGTCAATTTATGTTTTTAATTTGTTTCATATAAGCAGTTTTAGAAATAATGAATGGCACATATGTTATCAACATAATGCTGTAATATATACATGCTTAAAGCATTCTGTACATGTACTACACAAGATTCCAAAATGACATCACTGGTTGTACCCCATGGGTAAATAATATTTATTAGATGTGACATCAGCATTCAACGCACGAAGAATCATACATGGGACAGCCCAATGCATGTAAGAAAACTGGGTGGTATAAACGTGAACAAACTAGAACAAGAATCTTAAAATTTTAACTAAAATTTATTTAAATAAAAGTACATGTATCATGTATATTCCTGTCTTGTCAAGTCGATATGTCACTGAGTAGTGGTCAGACACTTGCATCACTAGCAAGGAAATGGTAACCACATCGTCACTCCCCAGCATCAAAAGTGTGCAAACCAACCAATTCTACTAAGTAATAACATTAGTGTACTAAAGCCCCTACATAGCTAAGATAATTGTGTACCATAAGCTAAAGATAATATTATGATTCCAAACTGGCACACTAGTTGTCAGTACAGCTAACCAATTAAGTCAACACATATGCTATCTTAGTTATGTATTGGCAAGAGACCCGTATGGTAGCACCCTCACTGATGTTTAGGCAGTACTATCAGCACGCACGCACGCACGCACGCACGCACGCACGCACGCACGCACGCACGCACGCACGCACACACACACACACACACACATGTTAATCTATAGCGATGCAGCGTTTAGGTGATCTATCGAAGATGGCGGTTTTGGACTTCCGCAGGCGTCACCTGGCGCCATACAAATGAATACGGCGTGCGCCATCCAGTTATATATAGGTCAGTCGTGCCACCCAGTGCATGTTCTACTGTTTTGTTAGCGACCATGAATCGCATCCATATTATCATAATCGGTTCGTCGTCCCGAAAATCTTCAATTTGGTGAATCTGCAGATAGGCGCTCTCCAAACTATGCCAAGGGCGTGAACTGCTGCCCCTACACTGGATGTCATGTTGTGAGTTTGTGTAGGATCCAAGATATTTTAAATACTCTACTTTCTCAATTTGATTCCCATCTGACGAATGCATATTATCATTACCAGACGGTTTTTTTTTATGTATTTTGTTTTGCTTGGATTGAAAATTAGTCCAGAAGATTTTGAAGCACTTTCCACTTTATGAAGTAATAGTTCTGCTTCTTGTATCGTGTCAGCGAACAGAGCGAAGCCATCAGCATAATCCAAATGAGAGAGATGGTAGGCTGGATGTCTGGTGCTTCGGCGTCTAGTGAGAGTCCTTCTCTGTCACCAATCGCAGTTCTTGGAGCGTAGTCAAAGACTGTGATGAACAGGTATGGGGCGTGAGGGTCTCCTTGGAGAACTCCTGTGTTTATCTTGAAATCTGTAGTTTCCCCTTCAGGAGTTAGTACGACTGAAGAGGTGTTTTCATACATTATCTGTGTGGCTTTGACGATCTTCTCTGGGACGCCGTACGCATGAATAATTAGGAACAATTTGTTTCTATCTACGGAGTCAAAGGCTTTTTTGGAGTCGATAAAAATAATGGCAGCTTCTTTCTGGAGGTTTTTCATTTCCTCGGCGATGCGTCTACGAGCAAGAATCTCCGAAGATGTAGACCGTAGGAGTCTAAATCGGTTGTAGTTTGATATATTCCCTAAGTACATTTCGTTGATGTAGCAAGTAGCCTACAAGTATATGGCCTATAGACCTGTGGTAGTCACTGGTCAGTGATGCGTATCGTTATGCATGGTTGGACATCAAGTGCCCACTGCAGTCAATTGCACTAGTACATTATACCCGTAGCCTGCCACACGAATGGGTCGACAGTGAACACTGTGTGCTGATGACATTACATTGAGGTACAAGATACATTACTATACGCACATTTCACTGTCAGTGCTGTTTAGCTTAGTTAGCTAGTATTTAGTATTCATGTTATTTTGTTACTCCTTTCAGAGTGCAACAGTTGATCATTTCCTGATTAAAGACAACTGTCATCTGAAGGAGAGTGGTTTTCTTCATGATCAACTGCACGTCATTTGCGGCAACGAGTGCAACCCGCGTCATCCCTTGAACTGAGCATGGCGACCATAGACATCCAGTGTGTCGTGCCGGGCTGTGGCTTCTCGACTGGACAGAAACCCCAAGAAGTAGCGATCGCGCTCTTGGGCAACCACAACTCTGTCCATCTCGTCCAGCAGGCCTACACCGGACTAGCTGCTGCATGCCGAGGGCCGAAATTGGACCGGCCCCGGGTCGATGTGGGAATCTCAGAGGAACAATGGAATGTTTTTTTCACGCCGATGGGTCGCGTTTGCCCTGGGATCGGGCATCGATCCCCACAACTCCTCCTCCAAGCTATTCCAGTGTGCGGCCGATGAACTCGGGAATGGACTACTAAAATCGGACCCTGGCATTATCGTGAAGCCCACAGATGAGCTGATGGCTGCAATGAAAGCCATGGCGGTGATAGCTGTCGCCACCGGCGTCAACCGGGCTGAGCTGGTTCTCCTCCGCCAAGAGCGCGAAGAATCTTTCCGGTCGTTTGCAGCCCGTGTACGCGGTAAGGCCGAAACTTGCGCCTACTCCGTCCAATGTGCCTGCCCGGTTCCAACCGCTGTCGACTTCACAGAAATAATCGTCAGGGACGTCCTCATCGCCGGGATCGCCGACATGGATATTCGCCGTGAAATCCTCGGGGCAGACAAAATACTCGAGCGCACCGTGAACGATGTCATTACCCTAGTTGAGGGAAAAGAGATGGCGCGAAACGCCCTTCCTTCATCGGCTGCTGGCATCTCGTCTTTCAAAAGAATCACAACGACCTCGGTACCCGCGCCCGTATCTTCCCAGCCGGGACGTGGTCAGACCGCGATCTGCCCCGATTGCAAGACGGTATTCGCTCTGTTCTCTGAGGGCGCAAGAGGATGGAACACCAAACCACACCGCGTCTGTCTCGCCTGCTACCGAGCACGCCGCGGAAGGCGCCCGAGCGAGCGACCACGCAACCGCGGCATGCAGCCGCCACAGCCGGAAGTTGCTACCACGCTCACCCAAGTGTCGGCCTTTACTAGTGCTCCATGCCAGCATCGCCGTCGTCGCCGTCGTCGACGTCGGCGACCCGCCAACGAGCGAAAGACGCGGTTCCTCGACCACCCGACACTCCAGGTGCAGGTCTCCGTGACACCATCAGACTACCTCGCCTTCGGACGCCCATGCCCCACAACCAACCCGTCAATCATGCCTATGGTCGATGTCAGGGTTCCTGGCTGCTGGATTCTCTGCAGTAGACCTCTTGCCTGTGTCTGTTGACTTGACCGCGGCCAACAAGACGCGTATTGAAATCACTGGGGCCGTGGTTCTCCGCCTCAGCGCATCGTCTTCTGCTAATGATCGACAGTCCTGCGCGACAATGGTGTATGTGAGCCCAGCCGCGCACGGGTTCTACCTCAGCTGCGAGGCCATGGTGGACCTTGGCATCGTTCCTGTCGACTTCCCCTCGATCGGCCCGTTACCGCGCATTCCAGCTTCTGCACCCTCCATCGACGGACCTCCTGGCCCCCGCAATCAACAGGACTGTGGACTCCGTGCCAGTAACGCTGGTGCGTATCGGCCCTTGCTGAGAGCGACGGACCCTGCTCATGCCCTCCACGCACTATAGTCCCCAATCGTCCAACCGTGCTTCCCTTCGATTGCACGGAGGCAAATAACGCAAAGATGAAGGCATGGCTACTCCAGGAATTTGCATCGTCAACATTCAACACATGCCCTCACCGCCCCCTGCCCTGCATGGCAGGGCCCCCAGTGGAGATCCATCTCAAGGAAGGTGCAACTCCTAAGGCGGTGCACACCCCGGCCTTGATCCCTGTGCATTGGCAGGAGCGCGTACACCAGGATCTCCTGCGTGACGAGGCCCTTGGCGTCATCGAACGTGTGCCACATGCGTCATCGAACGTGTGCCACATGGTGAAGCTGTGACATGGTATCACCGAATGGTGGTCACCCGGAAACAGAACGGCTCCCCACGAAGGACTGTCGACCTTTCCCCACTGAACAAGCATTGTGCACGCGAAACATTCTCCAGTGAATCTCCATTCCATCTGGCGAGACGCGTGCCCGGCGAATCCTGGAAAACCGTAACGGATGCTTGGAACGGCTATCATTCTGTTCCCCTCCGAGATTCGGACAGGCACCTGACGACGTTCATCACCCCTTTCGGCAGATGGCGATACACTCGTGCACCACAAGGCTTCCTATCATCTGGGGACGGGTACAACCGCCGTTTTGATGAGATCATTGCCAACTTCCAGCGCAAAAGGCGATGCATCGATGACACCGTTCACTGGGATGTTGAGCTGCAGAATCATTGGTGGAGGACCATAGATTACCTCATCCTCGTCGGCAGAGCAGGGGTAGTCCTCAACCCGGACAAATTCCAGTTCGCACAACGTACCGTAGACTTCGCCGGATTCCGCATCTCCAACGCTACGATTGAGCCACTTCCGAAATATCTGGACGCTATCCGGGATTTCCCGACACCAACATCCACGACCGACGTCCGGTCCTGGTTCGGTTTGGTTAACCAAGTGACGAACTATGCTCAACTCCGGGATATCATGAGACATTTCAAGCTATTATTGAGCCCAAAGACACCCTTCCGTTGGTCAGTAGACCTGGAGAGCGCATTCCAAGCCTCAAAGTCGAGCATTATCGAGGCAATCAGATATGGTGTCGAGATCTTCGACCTACGAAGACGGACGTGCCTTCGACCTGATTGGTCGAAGCTCGGGATCGGTTATTTCCTTAGTCAAAAACATTGTGATTGTGCAACGACCTTGCCGGGGTGTTGCGACGATGGATGGAAGATAACCTTGGCGGGCTCCCGTTTCCTTACCCCTACCGAGCAACGCTACGCGCCAATAGAGGGCGAGGCCTTGGCTGTTGCATGGGGCCTAGAACAGTCACGCTACTTCACACAGGGCTGCGATGACCTTGTCGTCGTCACTGATCACAAGCCTCTGGTCAAGATCCTTGGCGACCGAACACTCGACGAAATTAACAATTCTCGGATATTTCGCCTCAAACAACGGACACTGCCTTGGCATTTCGAAGTGACGCATCTCCCCGGGAAGACAAATACCGCTGCTGATGCAACATCTCGCCATCCATCACAAAGTGAGTATGCAGAGCTCACAAGTCTCACCCTATGCTCCGGAATGGATTCTGCGGAGTGCTCAATTATCGCAGCCATTCGTCGCGATGCTTCATCATTCACCGCGCTATACTGGGAGCGCATCTCCATGGAGACGTCATCAGATCCTGGCATGCGCCTGCTCATGGTGGCCATTGAAGAAGGCTTCCCAGACACACGTCGCGAAACGGACGACACCGTTGCGGCATTCTGGATGTACCGCGAGAGCCTTTGTGTCTCAGACGGGGCCGTCCTATACCAGGATCAGGTGGTAATTCCTCCCTCCCTTCGCAACGAGGTACTTCGCACTCTCCATTCTGCCCACCAGGGAGTGTCATCGATGGAATCCCGTGCCCGTTCGATCGTATTCTGGCCGGGCATATCCACCGCCATTCAGGAGACCCGAGATAGATGTCGCTCATGCAACAAAACAGCACCGTCACAAGCTGCGACTCCCCCAGCGGCGCTTGACACGCCGTCGACTCCGTTTGAGTCAGTTTTCGCGGACTTCTGCGATTACGGCGGATGCCATTATCTCGTCGTTGGTGACCGTCTGTCGGGTTGGGTGGACATCTACAAAACGCCCCCGGGTACACCCTACTCCGGAGCTACTGGCCTCATTGCCTGTCTTCGCCAGATGTTCGCCACTTTCGGCGTCCCTGAAATCCTGTCAAGTGATGGGGGCCCTGAATTCACAGCTTCCGAAACCTCCAACTTCCTGTCGCCATGGGGGGTCCACCATCGCATATCTTCGGTCGCCTTTCCGCAGTCTAACGGCCGGGCTGAAGTAGCGGTCAAGAAGGCTAAGCGCACTCTTATGGATAACATAGGCCCGACCGGCTCGCTAGATAATGATGGGCTGTTACGAGCCATGCTGCAACTCAGGAACACACCCGACCCCGATTGTAACGTATCCCCTGCGGAAGTGATATTTGGCAGACCCATCAGAGACGCGTTTTCATTCGTCAACAGGTGTACTAAGTTTGAGAATCCATCCATCCGCCCGATGTGGCGGGAGGCTTGGTCGGCAAAGGAGAATGCTATGCGCGCTCGATTCGCGCGCACCTCTGAGGCCCTAAATGCCCACTCGCGGGCCCTACCGCCCCTGGTGATCGGCACGAGAGTATATGTCCAAAACCATCGTGGGCCCCATCCGAACAAATGGGACAGATCAGGCGTCGTCGTGGACGTAGGAGACAATGAACAGTACCTGGTCAAGATTGACGGCTCGGGCGGTTCTTAAGGCAATTTGTCCAGCCCTCTACATCTATCGGCGAGCCACTGTCATCTCGGTGTCCCGCGTCAAACGACCTTGCTCTCCAACCACGCCCATACACGATGACAGCAACCACGCCTGATCAGTATCATGCAGCCACTGCGCCAGAGCTCCATCCACCAGCTACGCCAGCGTCTCCTACTGTATCAAAACCCCAGGCAGCAACAACGCCATCTTCTCCAGCAGCCGCTACGCCAGAGATTCATCCAGCTACCGCAACTCCTGACGTAGATGCACCTCCAGCAACCTTCGACGGGCCACCTTCATCGCTACCTCGTACTCCCTCTGCACGGCCTCCGGAACAGTCATCGCCTCGAGTCCTGCGCGCACCACTATTGCGTCGACCGCCTCGTCGTTACGAGCCAGTGTCAGGGACGTGGGTGTAAGGGGGGATGATGAGATGTAGCAAGTAGCCTACAAGTATATGGCCTATAGACCTGTGGTAGTCACTGATCAGTGATGCGTATCGTTATGCATGGTTGGACATCAAGTGCCCACTGCAGTCAATTGCACTAGTACATTATACCCGTAGCCTGCCACACGAATGGGTCGACAGTGAACACTGTGTGCTGATGACATTACATTGAGGTACAAGATACATTACTATACGCACATTTCACTGTCAATGCTGTTTAGCTTAGTTAGCTAGTATTTAGTATTCATGTTATTTTGTTACTCCTTTCAGAGTGCAACAGTTGATCATTTCCTGATTAAAGACAACTCCAGAATTGGTAGCTAAGAAAATAAAGGCAATGAAGGATAACAAATCACCGGGAGTGGATGGGATTCCTCCAAAATTACTAATGGAAACAGTAGAACAAATCAGTATACCACTTGCAAGAGTATTCAACTTGTCATTAAAAGAGGGAGTTGTTCCGTTTGAATGGAAAGAAGCAAACATCATACCATTATTTAAAAAGGGTTCGAGAAATAAGTCAGAGAATTACAGACCAGTGAGTTTAACGTCAGTGATTTGTAAATTATTAGAAAGGTTAATTAAAGACCATATGGTGGAATTCCTCGTTAAGCATAAATTATTAAATTCATCTCAACATGGATTCCTTAAAGCGAGGTCATGCTTAACAAATATGTTATGTTTTTTGGAAGAAATCACTAAGTGGATAGACGTGGGATCGCCAGTAGATATTATCTACTTAGATTTTCAGAAAGCTTTTGACAAAGTGCCACATCAAAGATTACTACTTAAATTAAAAGCCCATGCTATCGGGGATAGCATAACTGACTGGATAGAACAATGGCTGACTGACAGAAGACAACGAGTTGTAGTAGATGGAGAAGTTTCAAATTGGAAATCGGTTTTGAGTGGGGTATCTCAAGGATCAGTATTAGGACCTATATTATTCTTAATTTATATCAATGACTTGGACGACAGTATAACAAGTAACGTACTGAAATTTGCGGATGACACAAAACTGTTTAGAAAGGTTAATACTGATGGTGATAAACAACATTTACAAAACGATCTAGACAGATTAGTGAAATGGTCTGAGAAATGGCAGATGTTGTTCAATTTTAGGAAATGTAAATGCCTACATACAGGACATAGGAACTTGAATGTAAACTATAAAATGGGAGATACTGTTCTGGGTACTACTGTAAAAGAAAAGGACTTAGGAATTACAATAAGCGCTGATATGAAAGTTTCAGAGCAGTGTGGTATTGCAGCTTCAAAGGGTAACCAAATTCTTGGATTGATTAGAAGAAACATAACATACAAGGGAAAAAAGTTAATTATACCTCTTTATAAAGCAATAGTTAGACCTCATTTAGAATACTGTATACAAGCATGGAGACCATATCGTAAGAAGGATATAGATACGCTTGAACGCATACAAAGGAGAGCAACTAAAATGATTCCAGAACTGAGAGACCTTAGTTATGAAGAACGCCTGAAAGAATGTGGTTTAACAACTCTAGAGACAAGGAGGTTAAGAGGAGATCAGATTGAAGTTTTTTAAGATATTGAATGGGTATGAAAATATTGATAGAAATATGTTTTTCTCACTCAAGAAGGATAGCAGAACTAGAGGACATGAGGTAAAATTAGTAAAGGATCAATGTAGATTGGACATCAGGAAGCACTCGTTCTCACAGAGGACAATAAATGAATGGAACAAATTGTCTACAGATTGTGTAACTGCTAGCAGCGTGAATATGTTTAAAAACAAGGTTGACACATATCTCAGGAGGGCGGGCTATAAGTAGATGAGCATTGTTGGACTCTCGATAAGCCAATGGCTTCCTTGTCCACTTGCCATCTGGGCCTTTGGCTTGGATGGCAAATCTTGTTAAATCTTGTTAAACTGTCATCTGAAGGAGAGTGGTTTTCTTCAGTTGACGTTGTAGAACTTCAATAAATATTTTCTTAACTTGGGTACTCGCCGCACTTCAATGGGAATGCCATCTAGTCAAATTTGATTAATACGAATAATAAATTAAAAGTGCACATTAAAAGAAATCATTCATCTAACGTGATTTTCACCAAACCAATTATTTTAACTGAACATGTTAACAATTAGCCCCGGTCTCCCGTGTCTCTCCTCGCGATTCCGAAGAGACATCGCTTTTACACGATAAGAACGCACTGGTGGCGCGTCCTGGCGACCAAACAACAGTTCTGGAGTATTCAAGCAAGGAGGAAATAAACTCAGATTCGTCGATCACAAAGTTTCTTAAAGTGTATTACGGTGAAATCGACAGTTGACATATCCACTTGGTAAGATAAAAACAATTCACATGCGCCTATTTCTAACAGCGTGCGGTGATACTGAATTTGACCATACACAATTTCATAAATGACGGTAAATGCCGTCGCGTAGCCGTAGCCATAGGTTTTGTTGGCAGTCTTCGATGACTTCACTCTTGCCCGTCGTCGGCGTAAACATTATATTCCGCTCGAAATTGATATAATATTTTATGTACTAATAATTTTGTCATGTTTCCGTGATATTGCTTATATACGGTGTTAAGTGTGAAACGCATTTGTTCAATGTGATGTACGTTTTTATGGATTACTGCGGTATTTTGTGCGTTAATTGTAACGTTACTGTATTATCGCTCACTATAATTTAGTCAATTGAAGCCAGGCCCAAGGCTATATTAGTCATTATTATATATTCGCTATTGTATTGCTGTTGTAGTAGTTGTACTAATGTTTACCGTGCTGTGTTCAGAGCCATTATTTCTCAAATGATAATATATGATTCATCAAATATTAAATCATATTAAACAAGAGTTATAAATACAGTTTTCTATATTTAATAATTACTTAATGAATCATTACTTAATCTGTGAATCATCTCTGTTGTAGTGTGCCTGTGTTAACAACATTTCTATGGCCGCTGATACGCTATTACCTGCCAATCGGGGCGGCGCCAGACAGCGCCATCTGAGCACAGAATCACTTGAAACTTGCAGTGTAGATGATGGCTCCTTTGATGGAGAAGAATTTCATTTTGTGGAATCCTCTCATTCCATCCAGGTGTTGAGTGGACTCGACGGTCTCCGCCAGTCTCGAACCTTCTGTGATGTCACATTGTGTGTGGACACCAACGAATTTCCATGCCACAAAATAGTGTTGGCGTCATTTAGCCCATATTTCAACGCCATGTTCTCTGGTGAACTTGCAGAAAGTCGACAGGAAAAAGTCACAATAAATGGCATTGATGCGTCCATGTTAGAACTACTAGTGAACTATGCTTACACCTCTGAGGTGCTCATCACTAAGATCAATGTCCAATCCCTCTTGTCGGCTGCTAACCTCCTGGAGGTGTTGCCTGTACGTGATGCATGCTGCCACTTCATGCAGCGTAACATGGATGAGACAAACTGTCTGGGCATCCATTGCTTCGCAGAGGCACATGCGTGCTTCAACCTACAGGAAAAGGCGAAGGCATTCACTCTTGAGTTCTTTGACGATGTTTGGCCTCAGGAAGAGTTTCTAAGCCTAACACAGCCAAAGCTGATTGAACTTATTTCTAGTGATGAACTGTGCGTGGACAATGAGGAGGTTGTCTTTAACGCTGTCATGCGTTGGCTCTGTCATGATGAGAAGGCACATTGTGAGGAGCTACACAAAGTGCTGGAGCATGTCAGAATGCCACTGTTAAGTCCATACTTCATACATGACTGCGTTGAGAGTCAGGGTGCCATAGCCAAGTCAGAGGAGTGTCAGAAGTTGGTGGACGAAGCCAAGACATTCCACCTCCTTCAGGACCGACGAGCAGAGCTCAGAACGTCCCGCACAAGACCAAGGAAGGCGTCTGGTAAGTTGATGACATAAAGTGATGACTGATGAGTAAACCACAGTATCTGCTGATAGATGATGAAGAAAAGTGGGATGTACTTTTGTGATGTTTTATGGCCAAAGTTGCTGGCTGTTTTGAAGTCTCCGCTGGTTCATGTTTCTTTTTTGTTGCAACTTTTATCAAAATTATAAATGTGGGAGGTATGCAATGACAAGATATAACTGTTGTGAACAATGATAATTAAAAACAACTAAATTAGATGTCTAGATAATGTGGGAATATTTGTGTTATTGCAGGTTCTAGAGAGATGGTAGTGGCTGTCGGGGGAGAGGACGACAAGGTTGTGTTGCGCAGTGTTGAGGGCTTCGACCCACAGAACTTCAGCTGGAAGACCCTGGCTTGTCTGCCCTTTGCCGTCAGCAAACATGGTCTAGTTGTCACAGGCAAGTACCTCATCTACTTGGGAAAAGGTCACTATTTATTTTTCCATTGACGACAATGTTAATGCAAATTTTATCTTTAATATACTGAAAATCAACTATATTAATATATATTTATTATATTACTATATATATATATCATGAACCCGGAAGTAAACAGTGATCCGTCCTGACTTGCTTGACAAGTCAGACTTTTTACTACATCTATGTAGCGCCATCTAGCAGATGAAGGTAGTATTATTAAATATGTGGCTCCACCTTGTGGATATGACCTCATGAGTAGTGTGGTACCTGTATCTCTGTTTTCTAGTTAACTAATGGCCTCTATGACTAGTACTTGGCCATGTTACATTTAAATGTCCCTTAGTTATAATACAATCAGATTGCTTACATTTTTTACTTGAATGTACTAATAATTATTATAACATGGTGGAGAGGTGCATAGTGTTGTAAAACTTTGCAAGTAATAAAATCTGGTGTATTTGGTCTGAGCTGTCATGCCCATTTTGGAATATGGTAGATACGTGTTATCATATTAAAGTTGTACCGTGAAGCTGCCAGAACCTGTCCACATGTATGTTACATCTGAATTAAGAATATCCGAAGCTAAATATAGATCAACAAAATGCAGACTGATCGTTCTGGATAAAGTTAACTGACTCGTAAACAGTGTTAGAAACATACTATTCCAGGTTTTAAAGTAAAACAAACTTAGCTGAACAATTGAAAATATGGATTAACAACACTAGAGTTTAAAATAAAACAACGTTTATATTTGTTATTGTATTATGAAGATATTTATAAAATATTTTCTGTTTCAATCTTTCAGAAAGTATTAATACCAAGGGGCATGAAATACCATTTTTAAAATGACAGTGCATAATGGATAAAAAGAAGTACTAATTCTCTCAGGACGATAACTAACTTGAACAAACTTCTTACTGGCAGTGTAAATGGCTCTCTGTCAGGTTTTATAAAAAAAAATTCACCTGAAATTGTTCTTTGACTTCTGTACTAAATGATTGTTCTCATATTAGACATGACTTAGCGAATACATATATTAAATGTGACAGGCAACAATCAGCTGTACATGTCGGGTGGAGAGTTTCCTGATGGCTCGGCCAGTCGCAGCATGTGGCGCTACGACCCCTGCTTCGACGCCTGGCAAGAGGTCGCCTCCATGAATGTACCACGATCAGAGCTCGGTAAAAATTGTACAAACTACTTTATACTCACATGTGTATATGGTAATTGCAAAAGTTACTTTAGGGCTTCCTTGCTAGCCAGTGGTGGTAGTAGCACTACAGTACCCCCGGCAGACATCCTCGCTAGCCAGGGTTGGTAGTAGCACTACAGTACCCCCGGCAGACATCCTCGCTAGCCAGGGTTGGTAGTAGCACTACAGTACCCCCGGCAGACATCCTCGCTAGCCAGGGGTGATAGTAGCACTACAGTACCCCTGGCAGACATCCTCGCTAGCCAGTGGTGGTAGTAGCACTACAGTACCCCCGGCAGACATCCTCGCTAGCCAGGGGTGGTAGTAGCACTACAGTACCCCCGGCAGACATCCTCGCTAGCCAGTGGTGGTAGTAGCACTACAGTACCCCCGGCAGACATCCTCGCTAGCCAGGGTTGGTAGTAGCACTACAGTACCCCCGGCAGACATCCTCGCTAGCCAGGGGTGGTAGTAGCACTACAGTACCCCCGGCAGACATCCTCGCTAGCCAGGGGCGGTAGTAGCACTACAGTACCCCTGGCAGACATCCTCGCTAGCCAGGGTTGGTAGTAGCACTACAGTACCCCCGGCAGACATCCTCGCTAGCCAGAGGTGGTAGTAGCACTACAGTACCCCTGGCAGACATCCTCGCTAGCCAGGGTTGGTAGTAGCACTACAGTACCCCCGGCAGACATCCTCGCTAGCCAGAGGTGGTAGTAGCACTACAGTACCCCTGGCAGACATCCTCGCTAGCCAGGGTTGGTAGTAGCACTACAGTACCCCCGGCAGACATCCTCGCTAGCCAGTGGTGGTAGTAGCACTACAGTACCCCTGGCAGACATCCTCGCTAGCCAGTGGTGGTAGTAGCACTACAGTACCCCCGGCAGACATCCTCACTAGCCAGGGGTGGTAGTAGCACTACAGTACCCCTGGCAGACATCCTCGCTAGCCAGGGTTGGTAGTAGCACTACAGTACCCCCGGCAGACATCCTCGCTAGCCAGAGGTGGTAGTAGCACTACAGTACCCCTGGCAGACATCCTCGCTAGCCAGGGTTGGTAGTAGCACTACAGTACCCCCGGCAGACATCCTCGCTAGCCAGGGGCGGTAGTAGCACTACAGTACCCCTGGCAGACATCCTCGCTAGCCAGAGGTGGTAGTAGTACTACAGTACCCCCGGCAGACATCCTCGCTAGCCAGGGTTGGTAGTAGCACTACAGTACCCCCGGCAGACATCCTCGCTAGCCAGTGGTGGTAGTAGCACTACAGTACCCCTGGCAGACATCCTCGCTAGCCAGAGGTGGTAGTAGTACTACAGTACCCCCGGCAGACATCCTCGCTAGCCAGGGTTGGTAGTAGCACTACAGTACCCCTGGCAGACATCCTCGCTAGCCAGGGGTGGTAGTAGCACTACAGTACCCCGGCAGACATCCTCGCTAGCCAGGGTTGGTAGTAGCACTACAGTACCCCCGGCAGACATCCTCGCTAGCCAGGGGCGGTAGTAGCACTACAGTACCCCTGGCAGACATCCTCGCTAGCCAGAGGTGGTAGTAGTACTACAGTACCCCTGGCAGACATCCTCGCTAGCCAGGGTTGGTAGTAGCACTACAGTACCCCTGGCAGACATCCTCGCTAGCCAGGGGTGGTAGTAGCACTACAGTACCCCCGGCAGACATCCTCGCTAGCCAGGGGCGGTAGTAGCACTACAGTACCCCTGGCAGACATCCTCGCTAGCCAGAGGTGGTAGTAGTACTACAGTACCCCCGGCAGACATCCTCGCTAGCCAGGGTTGGTAGTAGCACTACAGTACCCCTGGCAGACATCCTCGCTAGCCAGGGGTGGTAGTAGCACTACAGTACCCCCGGCAGACATCCTCGCTAGCCAGGGGCGGTAGTAGCACTACAGTACCCCCGGCAGACATCCTCGCTAGCCAGGGTTGGTAGTAGCACTACAGTACCCCTGGCAGACATCCTCGCTAGCCAGGGGTGGTAGTAGCACTACAGTACCCCGGCAGACATCCTCGCTAGCCAGGGTTGGTAGTAGCACTACAGTACCCCCGGCAGACATCCTCACTAGCCAGGGGCGGTAGTAGCACTACAGTACCCCTGGCAGACATCCTCGCTAGCCAGAGGTGGTAGTAGTACTACAGTACCCCTGGCAGACATCCTCGCTAGCCAGGGTTGGTAGTAGCACTACAGTACCCCCGGCAGACATCCTCGCTAGCCAGGGTTGGTAGTAGCACTACAGTACCCCCGGCAGACATCCTCGCTAGCCAGGGGTGATAGTAGTACTACAGTACCCCTGGCAGACATCCTCGCTAGCCAGGGGTGATAGTAGTACTACAGTACCCCTGGCAGACATCCTCGCTAGCCAGGGGTGGTAGTAGTACTACAGTACCCCTGGCAGACATCCTCGCTAGCCAGTGGTGGTAGTAGTACTACAGTACCCCCGGCAGACATCCTCGCTAGCCAGGGTTGGTAGTAGCACTACAGTACCCCTGGCAGACATCCTCGCTAGCCAGGGGTGATAGTAGTACTACAGTACCCCTGGCAGACATCCTCGCTAGCCAGGGGTGATAGTAGTACTACAGTACCCCTGGCAGACATCCTCGCTAGCCAGGGGTGGTAGTAGTACTACAGTACCCCTGGCAGATAAACCCATTAAAATGTGGATTGCACATTTTATCCTACACCATGTGTAGATGTATGGGCGTATGTGTGGTGTGTGTGTGTGTTTGTGGTGTGTGTGTGGTGTGTGTGTGGTGTGTGTGTGTGTTCTGTCCCATCAATAGAGTATCCAGTTTGATTTCATTCATAATAATATTATATAAGATGGTTGTGCATCTGAAGCCTGTGAACGTTTGTAAAATCACAGCTGTCGTTTTTGCGAGGTACAAGTGTACCATGTTTAAGGCCTACAAAATAGCACTTATGTTCATGGTAACGCCACAATATTTAGGCTGTATCACCAGCAATTTGGTCACCAGGTTTTTTGGATTTTGGATGATAAATATGGTGTGGTCATTGCAGGTCTGGCCCTACTTGATGGCAATATCTACGCTGTTGGTGGCTGGGAGGGGTCAGCTAGACTGGACAGTGTCGAGTGCTACTGTGCACACACCAACTCATGGTCATTTGTGTCACCCATGAAGATGGCTGTCACCAGTCCGGCAGTCGTCACGCTTGATGGTCTACTTTATATCACCGGTAACTCTCACATTGCAGATTACAAACAGCTAGTAGTTACTGCAAAGTGTAATGGTTTACTGTGTTGTAAATCAAAGATAAAGACTGCAATGTATTCAGTATGTTGGTAGTTTATGATAAAGTACTGCAGTAAGACATTTGTCCTAATTACGTGGTAGTAGAACAATTATGTCGTTGTATTTATGGTATATGATTTGTATGTCTATGTACAGTGTATAATGGTAACATTTGTAGTTGGCTGTCAAATTTCACTATAATAAATATATATATATATATATATATATATATATATATATATATATGCGATAATTGATGTGTCGCTAACACTATTAATACAATGATTAATTTTCTTGACATAGCAACATCAATTTTCAAAGTTTCAGTTGAAAATACAATGTAAGTAAAATTCCCACAATTATAAAGTCAGATCCAGTATTACTAAAATAACATTTGTTTAATTATTTTGAGTCACATGGTTGTGTGTCGCTAGGTGGCGCTGTGCTGGAGGAGGGCGATGGCATCGATCTGGTGCAGTGTTACAACCCTCGATTGGGTGAGTGGACAGAACTGGCATCCATGTTAATAGCCCGGTCTGGTTCGGCCGCCTGCGTCCTCAATGGCTACATCTACGTGCTTGGTAAGTGATCGTCATCATTGACCTGTTGAGCAACATATCCCTTCAACCGTCTATGTACTATACACAGTCATGTATCATATCTTGTTTACACAATCATGTATCATGTCCATGCAATGTTCCTGTCTGATATGTCTCATATCTTGTATACACAATCATGTATCATATGTCCATGCAATGTTCCTGTCTGATCTGTATCATATCTTGTACACACAATCATGTATCATATGTCCATGCAATGTTCCTGTCTTACATGTCTCATATCTTGTACACACAATCATGTATCATATGTCCATGCAATGTTCCTGTCTGATCTGTATCATATCTTGTACACACAATCATTTATCATATGTCCATGCAATGTTCCTGTCAGATATGTTTCATATCTTGTACACACAATCATGTATCATATGTCCATGCAATGTTCCTGTCTGATCTGTATCATATCTTGTACACACAATCATGTATCATATGTCTATGCAATGTTCCTGTCTGATCTGTATCATATCTTGTACACACAATCATGTATCATATGTCCATGCAATGTTCCTGTCTGATCTGTATCATATCTTGTACACGCAATCATGTATCATTTTAAGGCGGTAGTCTCTCACACTGGTTTGCAAGCCTGACAACAACTGCTCATGCTGTTCAACAACTAATTCTGACCTAATGGAAAAATCCAGCCAAAATAAAGGGGAGTGTCTGGGCATATGGTGGTCCTGGTGGATACCTCCTGGATTCACTCATGCGCAACTTTACGTTTCATTTTGTCCTGGTGGAGACGACCAGCTGAACTCAATAGACCGTCTATGCAGTTGCCTTCAAGAAGTAGGGAAATGGTCACGGACAAATTTAAGTTGAATGATCAGATGTTGTGGTGTTTGGCACCAAACACAAGCTGCCACTGATAAAGGACATTCGTATTACTATAGGTGAATCAACTATGAGTTCATTATCATATGTTTGTAACCTGTGGTGGTATGAATTTGCAAAATCATGAATTTGTGAAATATTGCACGTATCTAAACAAAATGTAGTCATGGTATTTAGTTTATATTCTGTATTCCAAAGTCATCTGTAGTTTATAATATACCGTACCCAAGAAGCCACCCCACAGCACAGGCCACTTTGCCTTGCAAATAAGGCAACACAATTCCCCCTCAAGAGAGGTCAGTCAGGTCACCCCTTTTATAAGACCATAGCACCTGTGTAGGGCACTCAGTATGATAAACCACACAAGTGCCATTTGTTGAACAGCATACTTGCACCTTCATAACATAAGTTGTATCAAGCGATATATCTTACTACAGATATGACCAAATCACTGGTGCATGCTTTCATCATATCTAGATTAGATGACGGGAATGCGCAGCTAATTGGATTACCGCTTGAACACATGAATAAACTCCAACATATTCAAAACAGAATAATCACGTTCAAACTGCGCCATGATCATATAACACCAATTCTGAACTGGCTATCTATGAAGCGTCAACTAAAATTTAAGATCCTTCTGCATGTGTTCTGATGTCTCGACAGCACGGCACCGCTTTATTTTGCGAACATTTTAAAGACGTTGTTCTACAGGATACACACGTTCATCCCACCAACACCTACTTGAAGTGCTGCGAACAAAGCTTGTTAGTTTCAGAGATCGGTCCTTCCAAGTCATTGGCCCTCGACTGTGGAATTCCTTTCTGCCAGACATGGCTTTGGTCATGTGTTTCCTGTTCTTTCCATCTACATTCTGCTTTTCCATCTTTGCTTTCACTTCTCTGCACCAGGTGTTTCTCTGCCTTCCCATTTCCTTTTCCCCGAGGGTTCCGTGTGAGCGCCTGTCTTGTGATGTGTTATGTTGGTGTCCTGAAGGTATGACCTATCCAGCAGGTTCCGTGTGAGCGCCTGTCTTGTGATGTGTTATGTTGGTGTCCTGAAGGTATGACCTATCCAACAGGTTCCGTGTGAGCGCCTGTCTTGTGATGTGTTATGTTGGTGTCCTGAAGGTATGACCTATCCAACAGGTTCCGTGTGAGCGCCTGTCTTGTGATGTGTTATGTTGGTGTCCTGAAGGTATGACCTATCCAACAGGTTCCGTGTGAGCGCCTGTCTTGTGATGTGTTATGTTGGTGTCCTGAAGGTATGACCTATCCAACAGGTTCCGTGTGAGCGCCTGTCTTGTGATGTGTTATGTTGGTGTCCTGAAGGTATGACCTATCCAGCAGGTTCCGTGTGAGCGCCTGTCTTGTGATGTGTTATGTTGGTGTCCTGAAGGTATGACCTATCCAGCAGGTTCCGTGTGAGCGCCTGTCTTGTGATGTGTTATGTTGGTGTCCTGAAGGTATGACCTATCCAGCAGGTTCCGTGTGAGCGCCTGTCGTGTGATGTGTTATGTTGGTGTCCTGAAGGTATGACCTATCCAGCAGGTTCCGTGTGAGCGCCTGTCTTGTGATGTGTTATGTTGGTGTCCTGAAAGTATGACCTATCCAACAGGTTCCGTGTGAGCGCCTGTCTTGTGATGTGTTATGTTGGTGTCCTGAAGGTATGACCTATCCAACAGGTTCCGTGTGAGCACCTGTCTTGTGATGTGTTATGTTGGTGTCCTGAAGGTATGACCTATCCAGCAGGTTCCGTGTGAGCGCCTGTCTTGTGATGTGTTATGTTGGTGTCCTGAAGGTATGACCTATCCAGCAGGTTCCGTGGGAGCGCCTGTCTTGTGATGTGTTATGTTGGTGTCCTGAAGGTATGACCTATCCAGCAGGTTCCGTGTGAGCGCCTGTCTTGTGATGTGTTATGTTGGTGTCCTGAAGGTATGACCTATCCAGCAGGTTCCGTGTGAGCGCCTGTCTTGTGATGTGTTATGTTGGTGTCCTGAAGGTATGACCTATCCAGCAGGTTCCGTGTGAGCGCCTGTCTTGTGATGTGTTATGTTGGTGTCCTGAAGGTATGACCTATCCAGCAGGTTCCGTGTGAGCACCTGTCTTGTGATGTGTTATGTTGGTGTCCTGAAGGTATGACCTATCCAGCAGGTTCCGTGTGAGAGCCTGTCTTGTGATGTGTTATGTTGGTGTCCTGAAGGTATGACCTATCCAGCAGGTTCCGTGTGAGCGCCTGTCTTGTGATGTGTTATGTTGGTGTCCTGAAGGTATGACCTATCCAACAGGTTCCGTGTGAGCGCCTGTCTTGTGATGTGTTATGTTGGTGTCCTGAAGGTATGACCTATCCAACAGGTTCCGTGTGAGCACCTGTCTTGTGATGTGTTATGTTGGTGTCCTGAAGGTATGACCTATCCAACAGGTTCCGTGTGAGCGCCTGTCTTGTGATGTGTTATGTTGGTGTCCTGAAGGTATGACCTATCCAGCAGGTTTCGTGGGAGCGCCTGTCTTGTGATGTGTTATGTTGGTGTCCTGAAGGTATGACCTATCCAGCAGGTTCCGTGTGAGCGCCTGTCTTGTGATGTGTTATGTTGGTGTCCTGAAGGTATGACCTATCCAGCAGGTTCCGTGTGAGCGCCTGTCGTGTGATGTGTTATGTTGGTGTCCTGAAGGTATGACCTATCCAGCAGGTTCCGTGTGAGCGCCTGTCTTGTGATGTGTTATGTTGGTGTCCTGAAGGTATGACCTATCCAGCAGGTTCCGTGTGAGCGCCTGTCTTGTGATGTGTTATGTTGGTGTCCTGAAGGTATGACCTATCCAGCAGGTTCCGTGTGAGCGCCTGTCTTGTGATGTGTTATGTTGGTGTCCTGAAGGTATGACCTATCCAGCAGGTTCCGTGTGAGCGCCTGTCTTGTGATGTGTTATGTTGGTGTCCTGAAGGTATGACCTATCCAACAGGTTCCGTGTGAGCGCCTGTCTTGTGATGTGTTATGTTGGTGTCCTGAAGGTATGACCTATCCAACAGCTACATCATTGTAATTGATTAAGTTAGAACCTACAGTTACAGTTGATGAATGATGTTACGTGCAGGTGGCTGGCATGCCTCAACCGAGAACACAAACAAGGTGGAGCGATACGACAGTGCTAGCAACACGTGGCAGTTGAGATGTGCCATGATAGAGCGGCGTTACAGACCTGGGGTAGCTGTCGTCGATGGCAAGATCTACGTGTGTGGCGGGGAGGAGGGATGGGACAGGTGGGTGCAGTGTGTTTGTGTGGGGGGAGGAGGGATGGGACAGGTGGGTGCAGTGTGTTTGTGTGGGAGGAAGGATGGGACAGGTGGGTGCAGTGTGTTTGTGTGGGGGGAGGAGGGATGGGACAGGTGGGTGCAGTGTGTTTGTGTGGGGGGAGGAGGGATGGGACAGGTGGGTGCAGTGTTTGTGTGGGGGGAGGAGGGATGGGACAGGTGGGTGCAGTGTGTTTGTGTGGGAGGAGGAGGGATGGGACAGGTGGGTGCAGTGTGTTTGTGTGGGGGGAGGAGGGATGGGACAGGTGGGTGCAGTGTGTTTGTGTGGGGGGAGGAGGGATGGGACAGGTGGGTGCAGTGTGTTTGTGTGGGGGGAGGAGGGATGGGACAGGTGGGTGCAGTGTGTTTGTGTGGGGGGAGTAGGGATGGGACAGGTGGGTGCAGTGTGTTTGTGTGGGGGAGGAGGGATAGGACAGGTGGGTGGTGTTTGTGTGGTGGGAGGATAGATGTGACAGATGGGTGCAGTGTGTTTGTGTAGGGGGAATAGGGATGGGACAGGTGGGTGCAGTGTGTGTGGGGGAGGGATGGGACAGGTGGGTGCAGTGTGTGTGGGGGAGAAGGGATGGGACAGGTGGGTGCAGTGTTTGTGTGGGGGGAGGAGGGATGGGACAGGTGGGTGCAGTGTTTGTGTGGGGAGGAGGGATGGGACAGGTGGGTGCAGTGTTTGTGTGGGGGGAGAAGGGATGGGACAGGTGGGTGCAGTGTTTGTATGGGGGGAGGAGGGATGGGACAGGTGGGTGCAGTGTTTGTGTGGGGAGGAGGGGTGGGTGCAGTCACTAATACTGGACAGTTGTAACATTATAAGATGATTAATGAACTCGGTTAAATTATGGGTGCAGTTGGTGTAATAAAAGGGTAATTTGTGAAAGTGTGAACACCCTCGTCATAGTATATAGAGCCCGACCACTTTCGCTGATTTGTGACAGAATCTTTTAAAAATAATTTAATAGTGCCTGATGATTTCATTAAAATTAAATAACACATTTGCACAAACGAGCTAGCATGTCGTACTGGATACTAGATATTTCTCAGACCAGACAAGCAAAACGATTGAATTGTTGGCGTGTACAGTTCTAATGAAATGATGACTATCATCTGTGTAGTCAGCTGAAGATGCAGGAATGTGACATAATGTTCTAACAGAGTTACAAACACTTGGCTACAGGAGCACTGAAGCCACATACATCCTCACTTAAGTCTCTTAACTTAGATGTCATTATGCATTATATTTCAGGTATCATGACACTGTTGAGTGTTACGATGAAACAAAGGACTGCTGGCAAATTATTGGAGAAATGCCGTCAAGTCGCAGCTGGTTGAGCTGTGCTGCCATGACGATCAGAAAGGATGCACCAATGCCTCAACCTGTGACTCGAGACAAAGTCACTTGCATCGTTTGAAACATTTTGAATCCTCATCAGAATCTGAACATTAAGCCCCGATACATGTATTTATTTTATGAATAATTTGTGGTTATGGCACCAAGCAAGTTGTCGCTGTGATGTAACAAGATTCGTTCGTCTCAGACTAATGTGGCTCTTGCAGTTCAACTTAACAACATTTTCACCCCTTGCAATCTTCACCTTTATGCAACAATTCTATTTAATGTTTCACAAACACAAATGTATTTTCCACACATTTGTTATGGGTGGCTGAATGATATTTTAACAGAACATTCTCTGGTTGTGGACATGTGGTCTTACTCCAGCATTATGTCATTCTCTGGTTGTGGACACGTGGTCTTACTCCAGCATTGTGTCATTCTCTGGCTGTGGACACGTGATCTTACTCCAGTATTGTGTCATTCTCTGGCTGCGGACACGTGGTCTTACTCCAGCATTGTGTCATTCTCTGGCTGCGGACACATGGTCTTACTCCAGCATTGTGTCATTCTCTGGTTGTGGACACGTGGTCTTACTCCAGCATTGTGTCATTCTCATAGAGTGGGTCCACGTATCTTGTTCCGACTGAATGGAGCAACACATGCTCTGAATGAATGTGACCAAACTAATTGTGGTTCTGAATGGTACCGACTGAATGGGCCAACAGGTATACTTCTGAGGGAATGGATCCACATATTTACAAATGATGATTAAATTAGCTAACATATGATGTTGTGAATGAAAGAGCAGAATGTGTGGTTCTGAATAAATAGGGCCACATTTTGTTGTAAATGAATGAGTCAACGTATCTGGACCTATGGGTCAACATGTTTGGTTGAGATTGTAATGGCTAAGTGTTTGTGACTGTGCCAACATGTTTGGCTGATTTGTAATAGTCCGGTGTTTGTGAATGTGCTAACATGTGTGGTTGAGATTGTAATATTGTAATGGCCAAGTGTTTGTGAATTTGTGAACATGTTTAGTTGAGATTGTAATGGCCAAATGCTTGTAAATGTGCCGACATGTTTGGTTAAGATTGTAATGGCCAAGTGCTTGTGAATGTGCAAACACTGCTCCGATTGTGCTGGCTGAAGGGCACAATTGTTTGTCTATTGATGTTTAATGGGGTGATGTTTACATAATGTCTTATGATTGCTTCTGTATGTGCCAATATCATTGTAGGAATTGTTGTAGTCATGTATTTATTATGTGTACATTTAATGCTATATCGTTGTTTTTCTAAATAATTAACAAGACACAGAACTGCTCCTTCAAGTGACTGTGACTGCCGCAGCAGTCCTGTGACTGCCGCTGCAGTCCTGTGACTGCCGCTGCAGTCCTGTGACTGCCGCTGCAGTCCTGTGACTGCCGCATCAGTCCTGTGACTGTGTATGGAGCAACAATGTTTAATATCGTAGAATATTATGACACCAAACAATAAAATTACATGAACTATTTCATTATCATCTTCATCGTTTCTTTAACACTATTACACAGACAATGAGCGAGTCTACGCGAAGTCTGTACATTTAGTTTTTAGGCTTGTTTTTTAAAATCAGTAGTAATTGCCTTCTAAATTCTTTCTGTTGGTGTTAAACCTTGCATTTATCTAAAACTACCAGATTCAAAGTACATCATTTAAAAGAATGTCAATAGGTGGTTTATAGAAATTTACATTCACTATCCCAGACAACCACATTACATACCTAAAACATTCTCATTTACGTCTGATCTCAGTATTTTATTATATATAGCCTCCAGTTCTTTATGTGGCTTGTAGGTTTTTATTGTTACACTTTTGTCAGGTAAAAGACACAACCTTCTGCACCTGGAAAATGACTTCTGTAGGAATAGTTGAGGACAAAATTCAATACAATAAATGGCAGAATGAAATGATTTTATGCTTTATGAAGTAACCTGTCAGACTTCAGCAGAATGTGCCATCTGTCTTGATGCGATCAAGATGTAACTTTACATTATATATTCTGGTATTTCTTGGTATTTTTTGCATCAATACAATGTAACATATGAAGAATGACAATAACAGCTTCCATCATTAGCTGGCTGGAGAGTGACCACTCGTTTATGTCTACTCATAGACCACTTGCAGATGACCACTCACAGAAGAACCATTGTAGATGACGACTTGTAGATGATCACTCATATATGACCACTCGTAGATAACCCCTCATAGATGACCGGTCTGCATCAGAGTGTATTCACTAACAAATGTCTGCACTAGCTCCTCGTCGAGTGCTTTCAGCGCCCTCCAGTGGATGTTGCCGGCATTCTCTGGACTTCCGTTCTTGTGCCTCGTCTCCAGCTGTATGTAGTCCAGCCACAGGTCTGTAAGTACAGCGACCAATAGCGTACATCTAGACAGTATTAACCAACATAAGTGAATTAGGCACTCACAGAGACAACGCATGCAACTCGCATGTCATACCAGAAAAATAGAAAGCTATTCAGAATTCTTTCTATATTAAAACATGTTGATTTTCAAATTGTCTAAACATCAACCTCACAATAATTTATATATCACAGTAAGTAATACAAGTTACTGTACTCATAAGATACTCTCACAAGTAATACAAGTTACTGTACTCACAAGATACTCTCACAAGTAATACAAGTTACTGTACTCACAAGATACTCTCACAAGTAATACAAGTTACTGTACTCACAAGATACTCTCACAAGTAATACAAGTTACTGTACTCACAAGATACTCTCACAAGTAATACAAGTTACTGTACTCACAAGATACTCTCACAAGTAATACAAGTTACTGTACTCACAAGATACTCTCACAACTAATACAAGTTACTGTACTCACAAGAAACTCTCATAAGTAATACAATTACTGTACTCACAAGAGACTCTCACAAGTTTACTAGTTATCCACCAGAAGACGTTTGATTAAAACCAATACCCAGAATAAAGTTGCAATAACCATGACTGACTTTTCACATTGATGCCTAACCTTTCTGTACAAAAGTACTAATTTATTTGTTAGTCTAAATACTGAAACATAACATTCTGTTGCATGAAAACACCTTGCATCATCAGTTATAATAATTATTAGCATACTTCTTTATACAATATTTGGCTAGCAGCAAACCAAAGGCTTGAAGGATGTACATGTGCTGCAGTGAACAGCAGTAAATCAAACAAGCTACAAGTAAATGAGGACAAACAACAAGCTACAAGTAAATGAGGACAAACAACAAGCTACAAGTAAATGAGGACAAACAACAAGCTACAAGTAAATGAGGACAAACAACAAGCTACAAGTAAATGAGGACAAACAACAAGCTACAAGTAAATGAGGACAAACAACAAGCTACAAGTAAATGAGGACAAACAACAAGCTACAAGGCATGGCAAGGATTATAAAGTGATACCATGAAAATGACAGACAACCCTGGTGGGGGTTGCTATGGTTACCTGTGTCACTGCTGCCATATTCACCGAGTGCATCTTCGTAGGCTCGTCGTAGGCGCTTTATCTTGGAAGTGGCCTGAACATGGGAAACAGGTCATGCATTACATCATATGGCATCATTTACATGGGATTAAGTGGTTACAGTATTGTATCTCACAAACATGTTGACAGTGGGTGTTGTAGATACTGGAAGCTGAGTGTTGGACAATGGTATGAACAGAACACTTACTTGAGCCTGTTCAATTTCCAAGTACTTTCTGAAGAAGTCAACAGAGAGAGGCTTTGATGACGACAATCTAAAATATACAAAAACAGATCATTTCAGAATTAGATGCAATGACCAGTGATTGACCAATAGTGCTGCTTAATGCACTAAGAAAGACACTATCATTAGTAGTGCTTGCATGCATAGCAGACAAAGTTGACGCATTCCTCTCTCAAGGACAAAGTGGATTTCGACATGGCTGCAGCATTGAAGATGTCATCAGCTAGCTGCCAAAATGCAACGTTTTCAAAGCTCGGTGCATGTACTAGGTATCAACATGCGTTCGACACCATCAGGCGAGATAAGCTGATAACAGTTCTTGAGTCTTTCCTCAGCGAATCGGAACTGCGAATCATCCGAATGCTCCTTGCAGAAACAACGTTGGAACCAAGATTTAAACAGGGCAAATGTCCAACATTCATAGCCACCATTGGTACACCACAAGGAGTCTATTGCCTGTACTCTTCGTCGTCTACTTGGAGGCAGCCCTCCATGACCTGAGAGACAACTTGCTGCAACGCCCTCGAGAAGACACTGAAATGCCATACTACACAGCACATGCCGACGACGTTGACTTCGTCAGCAATGCCAGCCAATTCCTGGACAACGGGTACAACAAACTGCTCCTGGTTGCCTGTCAAAATGGTGTCTTAACATCACTGAAGCCAAAACGGAATGTACCAACATTCACAGAAGAAACAACAATGCTGGAGAGGACTGGCGCATGACACCAAGCTAGGCTCTTTAGTAGGGGACATGCAAGACGAGGCTTTCTGGAAGCTGTGGCTTTCTGGAAACTGTGGCCTCTCTGGGTCAGACATATCCTAAGACCACCGGCTGCAACTGTACAATGCATTTATAGTCCCTGTGCTCACATATAACATGGGCACGTGGGGACTAACGCCAATGGAATAGGCCATAGGAATACGAATTTCCACCATTGTCAGCTGAGACAGGTTATCGGCATCAGATACGTTAAGTGAATCTCAAACAATGCCCTACTAAGCTTGTCTGCCATCAAAGTTTGGTGGAGTCTGTTTGGAGCAGCTTTGAAACCAGCAAGACTGGCTGAGATCGCATAACCGAAGTCAATGGAAGAATATACGCCAGAATATCCTGAAAATGGCACAAACAAAACTGTCCCCACTGTTGCAATGAGGCAGTGAAGCGAAAGTGCGATGATATACACACAATAGCCAATAAATACACACAATTAAGCCTACTAAGATATTTGTGAAAAACTTACATCGACACAAACTATAATAGAAATTATATGATATATATATATATATATATAACTTTAAATGTTACATAATTCCAATTCCATACCAAAAACTGCTTTGACCATTTAGAGCACGTTATATTCTAGATATTCAGGGACCCTGGATCCAATCTGTGCTGTATATATCCCCCGTTTTGGGAAACAATAGTAGAAACATTGCCTGAAAATCACTCACTGCCTATAGAGCTGTCTGACAAATGTGATGTCATGTTGTTGTACCGCCCACTCAAGGTAGCATTCCTTGGCCACTACAGACACCTTGACCCCTGCTTGGACACCACGCTACAAGACAAGTGAAGATCCAAGTCACCAAGAAGTGACTTTAATAGTCGCACAGTTCACAAACAAAAGATGTGTTATCAAAATGTGTTATTCACATCACTTAAATTTTTTTACGACTGACAAAATTAAAGGGAGAACAGTAATTAAGAACTGAGTAGTTACCTGGAGGAGGGCCTAAGTGGCCATGTCATCTGTACTGTTGAGTAACTAAGAACTTAGTAGTTACATGGTGGAGGGCCTCAGTGGCCGTGTCATCTGTACTGTTGAGTAACTAAGAACTGAGTAGTTACCTGGAGGAGGGCCTCAGCGGCCGTGTCATCTGTACTGTTGAGTAACTAAGAACTGAGTAGTTACCTGGTGGAGGGCCTCAGTGGCCGTATCATCTGTACTGTTGAGTAACTAAGAACTGAGTAATTACCTGGAGGAGGGCCTCAGCGGCCGTGTCATCTGTACTGTTGAGTAACTAAGAACTGAGTAGTTACCTGGAGGAGGGCCTCAGTGGCCGTGTCATCTGTACTGTTGAGTAACTAAGAACTTAGTAGTTACCTGGTGGAGGGCCTCAGTGGCCGTGTCATCTGTACTGTTGAGTAACTAAGAACTGAGTAGTTACCTGGAGGAGGGCCTCAGTGGCCGTATCATCTGTACTGTTAAGTAACTAAGAACTGAGTAATTACCTGGAGGAGGGCCTCAGCGGCCGTGTCATCTGTACTGTTGAGTAACTAAGAACTGAGTAGTTACCTGGTGGAGGGCCTCAGTGGCCGTATCATCTGTACTGTTGAGTAACTAAGAACTGAGTAATTACCTGGAGGAGGGCCTCAGCGGCCGTGTCATCTGTACTGTTGAGTAACTAAGAACTGAGTAGTTACCTGGAGGAGGGCCTCAGTGGCCGTGTCATCTGTACTGTTGAGTAACTACTAAGAACTGAGTAGTTACCTGGAGGAGGGCCTCAGTGGCCATATCATCTGTACTGTTGAGTAACTAAGAACTGAGTAGTTACCTGGAGGAGGGCCTCAGTGGCCGTGTCATCTGTACTGTTGAGTAACTACTAAGAACTGAGTAGTTACCTGGTGGAGGGCCTCAGTGGCCGTGTCATCTGTACTGTTGAGTAACTAAGAACTGAGTAGTTAACTGGTGGAGGGCCTCAGCGGCCGTGTCATCTGTACTGTTGAGTAACTAAGAACTGAGTAGTTAACTGGTGGAGGGCCTCAGTGGCCGTATCATCTGTACTGTTGAGTAACTAAGAACTGAGTAGTTAACTGGTGGAGGGCCTCAGCGGCCGTGTCATCTGTACTGTTGAGTAACTAAGAACTGAGTAGTTAACTGGTGGAGGGCCTCAGTGGCCGTGTCATCTGTACTGTTGAGTAACTAAGAACTGAGTAGTTACCTGGAGGAGGGCCTCAGTGGCCGTGTTATCTGTACTGTTGAGTAAACACCACGGGAAGATGATGTTCCACAGAGGCAGCCAGTCCTACAAACAAAGCGTTAAATGTACTACTGTGAGATTATAGCATAATGCATATTTGAACATCGAAGACAGTCTTCGATGAGTTACACCCCGTGGTAGTCACTGACACAATGTCTGGTTTGACATGACACGAGACACAATAATCAAATAATGTATAAGGATAAAACATTAGGAGTGATGTTTACAATGACGGTATAACATGACTTCTTCCGTGTTGGTATGTTGTACAATGACGGCATGACACAATTTGTTCTGTTTTGGTATGTTATACAATGACGGTATGTCACAACTTGTTGCATGTCTGTATGTCAATGACGGTATGACACAACATGTTCTGTGTTGGTATGTTGTACAATGACTGCATGACACAATTTGTTCTGTTTTGGTATGTTATACAATGACGGTATGTCACAACTTGTTCCATGTTGGTATGTTGTACAATGATGGCATTACACAACTTGTTCTGTTTTGGTAAGTTGTACAACGACAATATAACACAACTTGTTCAGTGTTGGTATGTTGTACAATGTTGGCATTACACAACTTGTTCAGTGTTGGTATGTTGTACAATGTTGGCATTACACAACTTGTTCTGTTTTGGTATGTTGTACAATGACGGTATGACACAACTTGTTCTGTTTTGGTATGTTGTACAATGATGGTATGACACAACATGTTCTGTTTTGGTATGTTGTACAATGTCGTTATGAGACAACATGTTCTGTTTTAGTATGTTATACAGTGATGGTATGACACAACTTGTTCTGTGTTGGTATGTTGTACAATGTTGGCATCACACAACTTGTTCTGTGTTGGTATGTTGTACAATGTTGTCATTACACAACTTGTTCTGTTTTGGTATGTTATACAATGACGGTATGACACAACTTGTTCAGTGTTGGTATGTTGTACAATGTTGGCATTACACAACTTGTTCTGTTTTGGTATGTTGTACAATGTTGGCATTACACAACTTGTTCTGTTTTGGTATGTTGTACAATGATGGTATGACACAACTTGTTCTGTTTTGGTATGTTGTACAATGTCGTTATGAGACAACATGTTCTGTTTTGGTATGTTATACAATGATGGTATGACACAACTTGTTCTGTTTTGGTATGTTGTACAATGTCGTTATGAGACAACATGTTCTGTTTTGGTATGTTGTACAATGATGGTATGACACAACTTGTTCTGTTTTGGTATGTTGTACAATGTCGTTATGAGACAACATGTTCTGTTTTAGTATGTTATACAATGATGGTATGACACAACTTGTTCTGTTTTGGTATGTTGTACAATGTTGGCATCACACAACTTGTTCTGTTTTGGTATGTTGTACAATGATGGTATGACACAACTTGTTCTGTTTTGGTATGTTGTACAATGTCGTTATGAGACAACATGTTCTGTTTTAGTATGTTATACAATGATGGTATGACACAACTTGTTCTGTTTTGGTATGTTGTACAATGTCGTTATGAGACAACATGTTCTGTTTTAGTATGTTATACACTGATGGTATGACACAACTTGTTCTGTTTTGGTATGTTGTACAATGTTGGCATTACACAACTTGTTCTGTTTTGGTATGTTGTACAGTGACGATATGACACAACTTGTTCCATGTCCGTATGTTGTACAATGATGGTATGACACAACTTGTTCCATGTTGGAATATTGTACAATGACGGCATGATACAACTTATTCCGTGTTTGAATGTTATACAATGATGGTATGACACGACTGGCTGCGTGTTGTGTACATACATTCTCCCTGATGGTCTGTAGGGCTGTATCGAGACACTGCATCAAAGTGCTGGTGTTAGTGTTGGTCAGTATGAGCAGGTCCAGTCTCTGGGTCCAGACAGCCACTGAGTGCGGGAACTTGACCATTGCCAGCCCACTTACTCGCTCCATCTCCGCCTCGGCTCCCCGGGACTTCAACACTGCCAACTGACCACACATGACATACACTTCACCAGCAGTAATGCTCCCTTACTCCTTAATTATAATCGTCTTTTTTACAAATAATGTAACACAATTACATTATATTGGTTTCATGCAGGCATCAAATATTTAAAGTAGTACAACACATAAAAAAAAAACTCTTATTCAAGTAATATAATAAACTTAATAACGTTGTCTAAATATAAGTAAAAAACATGGTATCAGTCACATAATAAATGCTTTAATATTTTATCAAAGTCAATAAAACATAAGAACAAAATGTTTCTCCTATCATCATATCTAATAAAAAATGAAACAAATCATATAAATTAGATATATATATATATATATATAGTTCATGATTAAAATATGAAGTATTTGCATTATTGTTGAATGAATGACCTTGACACTCACCCAGTCACAGACGACTGCCTCAGACAGGCGGCCATGTTGGAAGGCATTGTTGAACACATCCATACACTTGGCTGAAGCCTGAAACACAAATATTTACACAAAATGCTGGTTGGTGTCTAAAGTAAAAACATGACAATTTTTATGGCAAAATATGAACTTAGAAATGATTAACATATCTTCAAGAGTCATTATTCAGGTTTTAAAATAATGTATTTATAATTACACTTTTCTATGCAAATGATCCAGATAAATAACGCTCTGAATGAGAATAAGACAAATTCAGTTGTATGACAACCAGGGCAGAGGAATTGTTATCACCATGATAAAAGTCACAGTCATCCCATTAATATTACAAACAATTGCATGTTAAATAATCAATTTGTAATATGATATTTTAAAATTTTTATTAAAGAAAAACAATGACAAATATTATTTATTTGTTTGTCGACATAGACTATAGCTAAAATTGGCTTCTTATGTCGTACCACAATTAGAATTAAAATATACTTTTATTCCAAGGGCAAGAAAGGGTCTAATACAGTGTCTCAAATGGTGTTACTTTCTGTAATGTTGCTGATAACTTTGTAAATTAACTTGAATGAAATGTTTCAAAATACTATCAGGTAGATAAGATCAAAGGTAACTGCAGTTAGTTTGTCACTGATAGATATTAATGAGCCTACACTCATCTTACATCAACGCGCAATCTGCTCGCAGGAACACCGATATAATCTGGACATATACCTATTATCGTCCATCCACGTCCTGAAGTACAGAGAACACTGAACTCTGCCTGATCTATGTGCAAGGGCCGCCTTCAATGATGAGCAAAGTTTGCCTGATCAGCGTGCGAAGTTCGCCTTGATTAATGTCTCATCAAGAAAGAACTACTACAGCATAGCGTTGTGAAGACTGATGTTCTACATGGGTCAGTCCTTGGATCTACTTTTTAATGCCTACATTGCGCCACTGGTGAAACTCCTCCAACAGCACCGCATACAACACCACATATAACACCACATACAACACCACATACAACACCACCTCTATGCTGACTTCCCGCCAACTGATCATGCAGATGCGGTCATATGAATGGAGGGTTGCATCCGAGATGTAAAGATTTGACTAGCGGACAATGGGCTCATCCTCAAAGAGAGGAAATTGCAAGGTATTGTCATTTGGTCATTGAGTCTGCGCGCGCCAATAGCCATTACATGCATCAACATATGTGGTGAGCTAGTGGTGACATCTGCTGTCATCAGGGATCTGGGATTCGTCACTGATGCTGACCTCTCTATGGCATCACAGGTTGCGAACTCATGTCGGAGTGCATACTACCATCTAGCTCGAATTGCATGGATACAAGACTCCATAACAACCAGTATGTACAAATGCCTAGTACATGCATTTGCAACTTCACACATTAACGATGGCGATGCGATGTATTCGGCATACTAGACCATCTCCTACACCATCTGAAAATGGTGCAGTGGTCAGCGGTATGAATTGTCCTCCAGATCTGACAAGGTGATCGACAATCGATGTCCAAGGTACTGAGGCAATTGCATTGGCTTCCCGTGAAAAAGCGCACAGAGTACAAGCTACTACTCCTTGTACACTGTGTGCTTGTAGCTCCCTTGTAGCTCCCTTGTAGCTCCCTTGTAGCTCCCTTGTAGCTCCCTTGTAGCTCCCTTGTAGCTCCCTTGTAGTTCCCCTGTAGCTCCCCTGTAGCTCCCTTGTAGCTCCCTTGTAGCTCCCTTGTAGCTCCCTTGTAGCTCCCTTGTAGCTCCCTTGTAGCTCCCTTGTAGCTCCCTTGTAGTTCCCTTGTAGCTCCCTTGTAGTTCCCTTGTAGCTCCCTTGTAGCTCCCTTGTAGCTCCCTTGTAGCTCCCTTGTAGCTCCCTTGTAGCTCCCTTGTAGTTCCCTTGTAGTTCCCTTGTAGCTCCCTTGTAGCTCCCTTGTAGCTCCCTTGTAGCTCCCTTGTAGCTCTCTTGTAGTTCCCTTGTAGCTCCCTTGTAGCTCCCTTGTAGTTCCCTTGTTGCTCCCTTGTTGCTGCATCGTCATACGCCACACCGCTCTGCTGGAAACCTACTTCTGCATGTTCCACGTGTCAACCTCGAATGGTATGGTCGCTGAGCGCTTGCGTGCGCTGGCCTGACGCTGTGGAACACTTTACCAGCCACACTAGGTAAACGCCAGGAATCGCGCACACTTCAAAAAGACGTTAAAGACATTTTTATTTTGAAACTAAATTCTGTGTTTTATACAACATAGTGTATATATTTTTTATTTATTTCTAAAACAAATTTAAAGATTTTTTAAACTTTATACAGTCATTGTTTACAAAGTAGTGACCAATTTCTATTATTTTATTGTCTATTGTACTTTCTTTTTGCATTTTTTATCTTTTCATATGTAATTTTAAAATACTATTTTATGTATTTATGTCCATGCATTAGCCCCGGATTTGATGGTGTTTAAAGTTATTATTATATCTACAATGAAAGAAAATTATAGGTCAAAATCTCTATCATCCCTGAACATGCGAGTGTCAACATTTTGTTAGTTTTCAGCTGGATCTCACCTGATAATCTTTAAGTAACATTAGTTCTTAGTCAGAATGACTCGTCATTCAACCTGTTCCATAAATCAATTATTGTCAGTGTCAGTTTCATATTGATAAGTTTCACTGTCACACTGATTGTGTCATGTGAGCATGTTGTTGACAATCACAAGGGGACATCCTGTGTATCAACCTACGTGTCAACTGTGGTAGTAATGTCACTTCTGAAATCTTTGCAATGGCTTCCTATCTGGTATCATATTATTTTAGTCTTTACCTTAGCATTTTCATCTAAGAAACTCCTGCAAGAAAGCTCAGACAGCTTTGATGATCTACTGGGTAGAATGCATGTACAATGTGACATGACTTCATATACAATGTGACATGACTCACCTGATAAGAGATGCCAATACCAGTCTGAAGTTTCTCTAGACATGATTTTATGTACAATGTGACATGACTTCATGTACAATGTGACATGACTTCATGGACAATGTGACATGACCCTGCTGGTGACCCATTACTTCATATAGAATGTGACATTACATGTACAATGTGACATGATGTCATGTACAATGTAACACAACTTCATGTACAGTATGATATGACTTGAAGTATTATGACACAACTTCATGTACAGTGTGACACAACCTCGTGTACAATGTGACATGACATCATGTATGTGACATGTCTTAATGTACAATGTGACATGATATAATGTACAATGTGACATATCCCACTACTCCATATACAGTGTGACATGACTTCATGTACAATGTGACATGATGACATGTACAATGTGTCATGACTTCATGTACAATGTGACATTCTCATGTACAATGTGACATGAAATCATGTAGGTGACATGTTTTAATGTACAATGTGACATGATATAATGTACAATGTGACATATCCCACTACTCCATGTACAATGTGACATGACGGCATGTACAATGTAACATAACTTCATGCACAATGTGACATGTCATGTACAATGTAACACAACTCATGTACAAAGTGACATCCTTATGTACTATGTGAATGACCTAGTGCATAATGTGACATGACTTCATGTACAATGTTACATGATTTTATGTACAATTTGACATGATTTTATGTACAATGTGACATGACCCACCTGGTGACCCATTACTTGATATTCAATATGACATGACTTCATGTGCAATGAGATGTGACCTCGTGTACAATGTGACATGACTTCATGTACAATGTGACATGACTCACCTGGTAAGAAACATCACCAGCAGACTGAAGTCTCTCTAGACATGACGTCATGTACATTGTCCACATCTTTTCTGCAATGCAAACAACATCCAATATATTATTAAAGCTCATAACCAGTTTGACTAAACTTTGAAAAAATCTAGCGGTTTTGTGACATAAAGTTTTAACAAAGTAAGATTGCTATGTAGCAGCAGCGATTGAAGCATTACAGTTGTGCCTGAAACAGTACTTGCAGAACTCTGTGAAGGAGATGTCAAGGACATTGAGAAAGTACTGTCAGCTGTGAATGAGATATTAGATATTGACAAAAGTACTGTCAGCTGTGAATAAGACATTGGACACTGAGAAAGTACTGTCAGCTGTGAATGAGACACTGGGGCCTGGGAAAGTACTGACAGCTGTAAACTAGACACTGGGGTCTGAGAAAGTACTGACAGCTGTAAACTAGACACTGGGGTCTGAGAAAGTACTGTCAGCTGTGAATGAGACACTGGGGCCTGGGGAAGTACTGTCAGCTGTAAACTAGACACTGGGGTCTGAGAAAGTACTGACAACTGTAAACTAGAGACTGGGGTCTGAGAAAGTACTGACAGCTGTAAACTAGACACTGGGGTCTGAGAAAGTACTGTCAGCTGTGAATGAGACACTGGGGCCTGGGGAAGTACTGTCAGCTGTAAACTAGACACTGGGGTCTGAGAAAGTACTGTCAGCTGTAAACTAGACACTGGGGTCTGAGAAAGTACTGACAGCTGTAAACTAGACACTGGGGTCTGAGAAAGTACTGTCAGCTGTAAACTAGACACTGGGGTCTGAGAAAGTACTGACAGCTGTAAACTAGACACTGGGGTCTGAGAAAGTACTGACAGCTGTAAACTAGACACTGGGGTCTGAGAAAGTACTGTCAGCTGTGAATGAGACACTGGGGCCTGGGGAAGTACTGTCAGCTGTAAACTAGACACTGGGGTCTGAGAAAGTACTGACAGCTGTAAACTAGACACTGGGGTCTGAGAAAGTACTGACAGCTGTAAACTAGACACTGGGGTCTGAGAAAGTACTGACAGCTGTAAACTAGACACTGGGGTCTGAGAAAGTACTGACAGCTGTAAACTAGACACTGGGGTCTGAGAAAGTACTGACAGCTGTAAACTAGACACTGGGGTCTGAGAAAGTACTGTCAGCTGTGAATGAGACACTGGGGCCTGGGGAAGTACTGTCAGCTGTAAACTAGACACTGGGGTCTGAGAAAGTACTGACAGCTGTAAACTAGACACTGGGGTCTGAGAAAGTACTGACAGCTGTAAACTAGACACTGGGGTCTGAGAAAGTACTGTCAGCTGTAAACTAGACACTGGGGTCTGAGAAAGTACTGACAGCTGTAAACTAGACACTGGGGTCTGAGAAAGTACTGACAGCTGTAAACTAGACACTGGGGTCTGAGAAAGTACTGTCAGCTGTGAATGAGACACTGGGGCCTGGGGAAGTACTGTCAGCTGTAAACTAGACACTGGGGTCTGAGAAAGTACTGACAGCTGTAAACTAGACACTGGGGTCTGAGAAAGTACTGACAGCTGTAAACTAGACACTGGGGTCTGAGAAAGTACTGACAGCTGTAAACTAGGCACTGGGGTCTGAGAAAGTACTGACAGCTGTAAACTAGACACTGGGGTCTGAGAAAGTACTGTCAGCTGTGAATGAGACACTGGGGCCTGGGGAAGTACTGTCAGCTGTAAACTAGACACTGGGGTCTGAGAAAGTACTGACAGCTGTAAACTAGACACTGGGGTCTGAGAAAGTACTGACAGCTGTAAACTAGACACTGGGGTCTGAGAAAGTACTGACAGCTGTAAACTAGACACTGGGGTCTGAGAAAGTACTGACAGCTGTAAACTAGACACTGGGGTCTGAGAAAGTACTGACAGCTGTAAACTAGACACTGGGGTCTGAGAAAGTACTGTCAGCTGTGAATGAGACACTGGGGCCTGGGGAAGTACTGTCAGCTGTGAATGAGACACTGGGGCCTGGGGAAGTACTGTCAGCTGTAAACTAGACACTGGGGTCTGAGAAAGTACTGACAGCTGTAAACTAGACACTGGGGTCTGAGAAAGTACTGACAGCTGTAAACTAAACACTGGGGTCTGAGAAAGTACTGTCAGCTGTGAATGAGACACTGGGGCCTGGGGAAGTACTGTCAGCTGTAAACTAGACACTGGGGTCTGAGAAAGTACTGACAGCTGTAAACTAGACACTGGGGTCTGAGAAAGTACTGTCAGCTGTGAATGAGACACTGGGGCCTGGGAAAGTACTGACAGCTGTAAACTAGACACTGGGGTCTGAGAAAGTACTGACAGCTGTAAACTAGACACTGGGGTCTGAGAAAGTACTGTCAGCTGTGAATGAGACACTGGGGCCTGGGAAAGTACTGTCAGCTGTAAACTAGACACTGGGGTCTGAGAAAGTACTGACAGCTGTAAACTAGACACTGGGGTCTGAGAAAGTACTGACAGCTGTAAACTAGACACTGGGGTCTGAGAAAGTACTGTCAGCTGTGAATGAGACACTGGGGCCTGGGGAAGTACTGTCAGCTGTAAACTAGACACTGGGGTCTGAGAAAGTACTGACAGCTGTAAACTAGACACTGGGGTCTGAGAAAGTACTGTCAGCTGTGAATGAGACACTGGGGCCTGGGGAAGTACTGTCAGCTGTAAACTAGACACTGGGGTCTGAGAAAGTACTGACAGCTGTAAACTAGACACTGGGGTCTGAGAAAGTACTGTCAGCTGTGAATGAGACACTGGGGCCTGGGAAAGTACTGACAGCTGTAAACTAGACACTGGGGTCTGAGAAAGTACTGTCAGCTGTGAATGAGACACTGGGGCCTGGGGAAGTACTGTCAGCTGTAAACTAGACACTGGGGTCTGAGAAAGTACTGACAGCTGTAAACTAGACACTGGGGTCTGAGAAAGTACTGTCAGCTGTGAATGAGACACTGGGGCCTGGGAAAGTACTGACAGCTGTAAACTAGACACTGGGGTCTGAGAAAGTACTGACAGCTGTAAACTAGACACTGGGGTCTGAGAAAGTACTGACAGCTGTAAACTAGACACTGGGGTCTGAGAAAGTACTGTCAGCTGTGAATGAGACACTGGGGCCTGGGAAAGTACTGACAGCTATAAACTAGACACTGGGGTCCGAGAAAGTATTGACAGCTGTAAACTAGACACTGGGGTCTGAGAAAGTACTGTCAGCTGTGAATGAGACACTGGGGCCTGGGAAAGTACTGACAGCTGTAAACTAGACACTGGGGTCTGAGAAAGTACTGTCAGCTGTGAATGAGACACTGGGGCCTGGGAAAGTACTGTCAGCTGTAAACTAGACACTGGGGTCTGAGAAAGTACTGACAGCTGTAAACTAGACACTGGGGTCTGAGAAAGTACTGTCAGCTGTGAATGAGACACTGGGGCCTGGGGAAGTACTGTCAGCTGTGAATGAGACACTGGGGCCTGGGGAAGTACTGTCAGCTGTAAACTAGACACTGGGGTCTGAGAAAGTACTGACAGCTGTAAACTAGACACTGGGGTCTGAGAAAGTACTGACAGCTGTAAACTAAACACTGGGGTCTGAGAAAGTACTGTCAGCTGTGAATGAGACACTGGGGCCTGGGGAAGTACTGTCAGCTGTAAACTAGACACTGGGGTCTGAGAAAGTACTGACAGCTGTAAACTAGACACTGGGGTCTGAGAAAGTACTGTCAGCTGTGAATGAGACACTGGGGCCTGGGAAAGTACTGACAGCTGTAAACTAGACACTGGGGTCTGAGAAAGTACTGACAGCTGTAAACTAGACACTGGGGTCTGAGAAAGTACTGTCAGCTGTGAATGAGACACTGGGGCCTGGGAAAGTACTGTCAGCTGTAAACTAGACACTGGGGTCTGAGAAAGTACTGACAGCTGTAAACTAGACACTGGGGTCTGAGAAAGTACTGACAGCTGTAAACTAGACACTGGGGTCTGAGAAAGTACTGTCAGCTGTGAATGAGACACTGGGGCCTGGGGAAGTACTGTCAGCTGTAAACTAGACACTGGGGTCTGAGAAAGTACTGACAGCTGTAAACTAGACACTGGGGTCTGAGAAAGTACTGTCAGCTGTGAATGAGACACTGGGGCCTGGGGAAGTACTGTCAGCTGTAAACTAGACACTGGGGTCTGAGAAAGTACTGACAGCTGTAAACTAGACACTGGGGTCTGAGAAAGTACTGTCAGCTGTGAATGAGACACTGGGGCCTGGGAAAGTACTGACAGCTGTAAACTAGACACTGGGGTCTGAGAAAGTACTGTCAGCTGTGAATGAGACACTGGGGCCTGGGGAAGTACTGTCAGCTGTAAACTAGACACTGGGGTCTGAGAAAGTACTGACAGCTGTAAACTAGACACTGGGGTCTGAGAAAGTACTGTCAGCTGTGAATGAGACACTGGGGCCTGGGAAAGTACTGACAGCTGTAAACTAGACACTGGGGTCTGAGAAAGTACTGACAGCTGTAAACTAGACACTGGGGTCTGAGAAAGTACTGACAGCTGTAAACTAGACACTGGGGTCTGAGAAAGTACTGTCAGCTGTGAATGAGACACTGGGGCCTGGGAAAGTACTGACAGCTATAAACTAGACACTGGGGTCCGAGAAAGTATTGACAGCTGTAAACTAGACACTGGGGTCTGAGAAAGTACTGTCAGCTGTGAATGAGACACTGGGGCCTGGGAAAGTACTGACAGCTGTAAACTAGACACTGGGGTCTGAGAAAGTACTGTCAGCTGTGAATGAGACACTGGGGCCTGGGAAAGTACTGTCAGCTGTAAACTAGACACTGGGGTCTGAGAAAGTACTGACAGCTGTAAACTAGACACTGGGGTCTGAGAAAGTACTGTCAGCTGTGAATGAGACACTGGGGCCTGGGGAAGTACTGTCAGCTGTAAACTAGACACTGGGGTCTGAGAAAGTACTGACAGCTGTAAACTAGACACTGGGGTCTGAGAAAGTACTGTCAGCTGTGAATGAGACACTGGGGCCTGGGGAAGTACTGTCAGCTGTAAACTAGACACTGGGGTCTGAGAAAGTACTGACAGCTGTAAACTAGACACTGGGGTCTGAGAAAGTACTGTCAGCTGTGAATGAGACACTGGGCCTGGAAAAGTACTGACAGCTGTAAACTAGACACTGGGGTCTGAGAAAGTACTGTCAGCTGTAAATGAGACACTGGGGCCTGGGGAAGTACTGTCAGCTGTAAACTAGACACTGGGGTCTGAGAAAGTACTGACAGCTGTAAACTAGACACTGGGGTCTGAGAAAGTACTGTCAGCTGTGAATGAGACACTGGGGCCTGGGGAAGTACTGTCAGCTGTAAACTAGACACTGGGGTCTGAGAAAGTACTGACAGCTGTAAACTAGACACTGGGGTCTGAGAAAGTACTGTCAGCTGTGAATGAGACACTGGGGCCTGGAAAAGTACTGACAGCTGTAAACTAGACACTGGGGTCTGAGAAAGTACTGTCAGCTGTGAATGAGACACTGGGGCCTGGGGAAGTACTGTCAGCTGTAAACTAGACACTGGGGTCTGAGAAAGTACTGACAGCTGTAAACTAGACACTGGGGTCTGAGAAAGTACTGTCAGCTGTGAATGAGACACTGGGGCCTGGGGAAGTACTGTCAGCTGTAAACTAGACACTGGGGTCTGAGAAAGTACTGACAGCTGTAAACTAGACACTGGGGCCTGGGAAAGTACTGTCAGCTGTGAATGAGACACTGGGGCCTGGGAAAGTACTGACAGCTGTAAACTAGACATTGGGGTCTGAGAAAGTACTGACAGCTGTGAATGAGACACTGGGGCCTGGGAAAGTACTGTCAGCTGTGAATGAGATGCCGGGGGTCTGAGAAAGTACTGACAGCTGTGAATGAGATGCCGGGGTCTGAGAAAGTACCGACAGCGGTGAATGAGACATTGGGGTCTGAGAAAGTACTGTTAGCTGTGAATGAAACATTGGGGCCTGAAAAAGTACAGGCAGCTTTGAATGAGACATTGGCAGTCATGTATCCAAGTGAACCGTGGAAGGAGTAATGCATTCACGAGGTTCCATTTGAGTTTCCATAACAGAGTGAATGAGCAGACAGGAGGGACACAATGCAGGGTGACAGCTACATCAGTCATCATAAACTGAGGCTGTCCACAGGACAGACAGGGGCTTTGTGTGAGCATGCCTGACTGCCTTCCATTCAATTACCCTCCTGCTTCATTACAGTGCCACACTTGGCCACAGAGCACACACTGAATTAGCATGGGATTGCTGACAAGGCCAGAGGAGTAGCTTTGTTGTCAGGACTGAGTCAACCAAGAGAATGTGACAGAGTGAACAGATGTGGCTGTGCCATGGTTTACCTTGTCAGTCAGCTACAAACACACGTTGCTCAGCAGGTAACTGCCATGCCAGTGTGTGGAATGTTGCATTTAGCCTGCTGCATTTAGCCTGTTACTGTTACATATAGCCTGCTGGCGCTGCCCACTGCATGCGAGAATGGCTGTATCTTCCTGCATGACACAATATAGGTACGTGGTGAAACTAGTGACTATAACCTACTTTGTAAGCCATACCTGGCATTGGCCTACTTGGTAAACTCTTCAACTGTAGATTAATGGAAGCACTTGTAGATATTTTGCACTATTCTTAGTGTTGGTCTGATAGGAAACTAAATAGTGTTAGTCTGATAGGAAACTAAATAATGTTGGTCTGATAGGAAACAAAATAGTGTTGGTCTGATAGGAAACTAAACAGTGTTGGTCTGATAGGAAACAAAATAGTGTCGGTCTGATAGGAAACTAAACAGTGTTGGTCTGATAGGAAACAAAATAATGTTGGTCTGATAGGAAACAAAATAGTGTTGGTCTGAAAGGAAACTAAACAGTGTTGGTCTGATAGGAAACAAAATAGTGTTGGTCTGAAAGGAAACTAGTGTTGGTCTGATAGGAAACAAAATAGTGTTGGTCTGATAGGAAACTAAATAGTGTTGGTCTTGTACGAAACTAAATAGTGTTGGTCTGATAGGAAACTAATTAGGGTTGGTCTTGTATGAAACTAAATAGTGTTGGCATGATAGGAAACTAATTAGTGCTGGTCTGATAGGAAAGTAATTAGTGTTGGTCTGATAGGAAACTAATTAGTGTTGGCCTGGTAGGAAACTAATTAGTGTTGGTCTGATAGGAAACTAATTAGTGTTGGTCTGATAGGAAACTAATTAGTGTTGGTCTGATAGGAAACTAAATAGTGTTGGTCTGATAGGAAACTAATTACTGTTGGTCTGATAGGAAACTAAATAGTGTTGGTCTGATAGGAAACTAATTAGTGTTGGTCTGATAGGAAACTAATTAGTGTTGGTCTGATAGGAAACTAAATAGTGTTGGTCTGATAGGAAACTAATTAGTGTTGGTCTGGTAGGAAACTAAATAGTGTTGATCTGATAGGAAACTAATTAGTGTTGATCTGGTAGGAAACTAAATAGTGTTGGTCTTGTACGAAACTAAATAGTGTTGGTCTGATAGGAAACTAATTAGTGTTGGTCTTGTATGAAACTAAATAGTGTTGGCATGATAGGAAACTAATTAGTGCTGGTCTGATAGGAAAGTAATTAGTGTTGGTCTTGTATGAAACTAAATAGTGTTGGCATGATAGGAAACTAATTAGTGCTGGTCTGATAGGAAAGTAATTAGTGTTGGTCTGATAGGAAACTAATTAGTGTTGGCCTGGTAGGAAACTAATTAGTGTTGGTCTGATAGGAAACTAATTAGTGTTGGTCTGATATGAAACTAATTAGTGTTGGTCTGATAGGAAACTAATTAGTGTTGGTCTGATAGGAAACTAAATAGTGTTGGTCTGATAGGAAACTAATTACTGTTGGTCTGATAGGAAACTAAATAGTGTTGGTCTGATAGGAAACTAATTAGTGTTGGTCTGATAGGAAACTAATTAGTGTTGGTCTGATAGGAAACTAAATAGTGTTGGTCTGATAGGAAACTAATTAGTGTTGGTCTGGTAGGAAACTAAATAGTGTTGATCTGATAGGAAACTAATTAGTGTTGATCTGGTAGGAAACTAAATAGTGTTGGTCTGGTAGGAAACTAATTAGTGATCTACGATGAGCAGAAGGAAAACATGTTTGACAGTGAAAGTGACATCAGGGTGGCCCTATAGATGTAGTCTTCCTTGTCTATCTAATCATGCATATCTTCAATGTTTGCTACCCAAAAAGAAACACCCAAGTTTACATTAAAACCCCAGCACAGACCAACATCTTCTCTCTCTGAGTCTGATGTGCCAAGACTTCTTTCTCAGTCTAACATGCTAAAATTTTTTCTTTCTGAGTCTATTGTGCCAACTCTTCTATCTGAGTCTGATGTGCCAACTTTTCTTTCTGAGTCTGATGTGCCAACTCTTCTTTCTGAGTCTGATGTGCCAACTCTTCATTCTGAGTCTGACGTGCCAACTCTTCTCTCTGAGTCTGACGTGCCAACTCTTCTTTCTGAGTCTGACGTGCCAACTCTTCTTTCTGAGTCTGACGTGCCAACTCTTCTTTCTGAGTCTGACGTGACAACTTTTGTTTAAGAGTATGACGTGCCAAATCTTCTTTCTCGGTCTGATGTGCCAACTCTTTTTGAGTCTGACGTGCCAACTCTTCTTTCTGAGTCTGACGTGACAACTTTTGTTTAAGAGTCTGACGTGCCAACTCTTCTTTCTCAGTCTGACGTGCCAAATCTTCTTTCTGAGTCTGACGTGCCAACTCTTGTTTCTCAATCTGATGTGGCAACTTTTCTTTCTGAGTCTAACGTGCCAACTCTTCTTTCTCAGTCTGATGTGCCAAATCTTCTTTCTGAGTCTTACGTGCCAAATCTTCTTTCTGAGTCTAACGTGCCAACTCTTCTTTCTGAGTCTGATGTGCCAAATCTTCTTTCTGAGTCTTACGTGCCAAATCTTCTTTCTGAGTCTAACGTGCCAAATCTTCTTTCTGAGTCTGACGTGCCAACTCTTCTTTCTCAGTCTTATATTTTCAGTCCATGTTCACATGTCCAGAAATTAGGGTCCATTTCACACGTCCAGAAATTAAGCATTTACATTTTCTAAAACTACATAACATGTTCCATTTGTCATAACATTTGACTAATTCGTCATTTCCTTCAATCTTATGAAACAATTTTGTGTTGTCTGCCAATTCCAGTACTTTGCTTGTTATGTAATCTTTCAAGTCTTTCATATATACTAAGTATAACTTAGGTAAAAGGTAACGGTAGTTTCTTATATAGCACAGTATCCAGTCTGTAGGACTGCTACAAGTACCTTACACCTTATCCCCCAGGAGGCCTGTTCATTCCAAGACCAACTCAACTTCTATGGGAGGCGTTCAGGTCATAATACTGATCCATGTGGTTCTCTAATTTAAACTCTACTACTTGACTTCTGCCGGTGAGCCACTGTTCAGGGATTCTGCTTGGCATCAGACACAGCCATGTATAGTCATGTACACAGTCATGTACACACAGCCATGTACACACAGTCATGTACACACAGTCACGCCCTATGTACAGGCAGTACAGCTACACAGCATCTTAAGTTGGGTTGGTGATGGAATGACCAGGTTTGCCAGGAGGTGCAGCATACAGTGCTTTGAGCAGTCCCATGGCCCGGATACCACGCAGTATAAGTTACCTTTACCTACTGCTGCACACAGACACTGGGAAGGTTATTTCTGACAGCTGAGAGATATGTCAACAAATATCTTGCCAGGACAACCAAACCTGTGTGGTGAGGAATGCACCAGTTGACTGTCTGGTCTCAATGTCATTTCTCATTGCAGATGTCAGCTCTACACCTGCCTGGTGAGACCGACTGTCTGATGACACTGACTGCCTGGTGACACTGACTATCTGGTGACACTGACTGTCTGGTGACACTGACTGCCTGGTGACATAGACTGCCAGGTGAAACTGACTGTCCGGTGAAACTGACTGTCTAGTAACACTGACTTTCTGGTGACACTGATTGTCTGATGTTGCAACCTGCATGATGACAACTATCGCTGCAGTGACGCCGCACAGACACAAGTCGTGTTTTGATGACACAAGAGTTCAGCCTGTACAATGACACTGCCCCAGGTGTTTGTGTTTGGGGTGATTGTACCCGCCCTCATCACAGTCGCTGTCTTCATTGGCTTCTTACTCTGCTGGTTCAAACTTGGTTTAAGCAACCACTTCATCAAACAACATTCAAACGACACCACCAGAGGGCAGCAGAGTGCATGCAGTAGCGATTCGTTGTGCGACGTGACTGGCTCAACAAGTTGTGGAAGCGACGTACATCACAGTGTTTGCACCCACAAAGTGAGCATCATCGATGACGTGTCATGCGTCAATGATCGGGACAAGACGACGACTGACGTGTGTTCAGTGAATGTCATCTGCACTAACGAGGGAGGATCATGTCCACTTGGAGCCTCCGCCAGTGACTGCTCCTGCTCACAGACAGCAGACGTGTCCTACTGTAGTAGCAGTGATAACTATGGCCATGTGGTGCCCAGCGCACCCACCCCAAGTAGATAGGGGGTGTGAAGGTTGGGCAACCCCCACGCTCACATCTCATCCAGGTATTATCCACGACCCCCCCCCATAGGCCAGTCCATTTGCTTTAACCACAACACTTGAATCTACAGCTATTGTTGTTCATCTGACATATTCTGTTGGTCTATCAACACTAGCAAGTTAATGTATTAAAGCCAACAAGTTAGTGTATCAAAGCCAAGAAATCAAGTGTATTATTCAACAATCAGTGTTACTGTGTATCAAAGTTGGTCACTGGTCATATTCTGTTGGTGTATCAAAACAACCAGTTAAACCAGTTGGGATATCTAAACCAGCATGACACTGTATCAAAGCCCATAAGTTGGCATATATAAACACCAGGGAATCAAGTGTATCAAACCCAGAATGGCAGTGTATCAAAGCAAGCAAGTTGGTGTATCAAACCAAACAATCGTGTATCAAAGTGACTGATTGGTGTATCAAAGTGCCTGATCTAGGCTAGTACTTCTTCTTGTAACACTTTATCATACAGACTGACTCATGATACTTAGATTTTGCAGCTTACTATATTAATGTACCCGGATGGGGATTCACATGTGTCCTTGTCAACAATTAAGGCATCTTCTTCTGTGTTACTCTAGTAAAGTTTGTAATGTCTCAATCTGTTGTAAATTTGTCTTGACTTTATTTCAAGCCAAAACTGTGTGAGCAAAAATAACGTGCCTTTTGTAATACATGTGTTCTGCATCTTCTACATTTTCTGGCTAATTTGTTAGACCACATAAGCACATGGCCACTTGAGGAAGATGTTTATCAGACGACTGGCTCTGCTATCACTATAAATCAATATTCAGTCCCAAGACAAAGAGTGATTCCACACATCCATCATGTAGTGCACTGCTTGAGACCACACACAAGTTAACAACCAAATCATTCACTTGTGCTTGCATCAACAAATATCTAAGGCACCTGTACTGATGAGCCATTGTGTGTGTGGACAGGGATGTTTTGACTGCTGTCAAGTCAAACTTAAATTAATGAGAATGTAATTACGAGAGAATTTCTTCACACCATTAATCAGTCAGCACTTTAATGAGTAAACAGAATTTACCAAAATTACGTCCTCAGTTGTGGTTGTCAACACATTCTTGTTTAATTATCTATTAAAATATTTATATAATGACTTTGTTTTTCACTACAAACTGATATATATCAGTTGTATTGGCTTAGGGCTACATAACTAAAGATAACAAATTAACAGGTTTATGCATAAGTCTTCAATTAGTGACGCTTGCTTCCAGTCAAGGAAAAGAGAGGGTCTGAATGTGACTGAACCCTAACACTCACCCCTGACATTATATTCAACATGTTTGGGGATGGAGGCAAGAATGGCTTCAAGAGTGCACAGCTTCCACTAAATGTAATTATAGCTACATCAGAAATAATATATATATAAATATATATATATATATAAATATATATATATATATATATATATATATATATATATATATATATATATATATATATATATATATATATATATATATATATATATATATAATTGAATTTATTTCCACCACTACAAGAATGATACAATAATAGTAGAGTCTAATAATAGATATTCAAGTGAAAATGGGGAAAGCAGAAGTGTAACACTTATGTAGGACTTTCCCCTTTCATATCACCACAAACAATTATAAGTCAAAAAAGAGCATACAATTAAATATACCTACATTACATATATTTCACAATTCCAGATACTCTAGTCTTGTTTGTTATCATCATAAAGTCACTACTGGATGATTACTTCATATTATACAGAATTAATGATACTATTCAATCACACATGCACATATTACTCACATACATTACCAGTAGTTACATTACTAGAATCACATTTATATTCCTATGCTAATTCATATTTTGTTAACAATAATTTCTTGTATTCTTTTTTAAATTTATGTATATTAATTGCATTCCTGATATCTTGCTGTATCAAGTTCCAAAGTTTTACACCATACAATAATACACATTTCGCCTTTAATGATGTTCTGGTATATCGATGTTTGAGGTTGTTGAATTGCCTAGTGTTATAGTATAAACCTTGATCTACATGTGTATACACCACCTTTGGATATTTCTAGGTAAATTTTTTTTTTTAGCCTTCTACACAATAACTGCTCTCATCAAATCAATCATGTCAACTAGTTTTAATATACCTAATTCATTAAATAATCCTTTTGAATGATACCAATAGTTTACATTGCATACAAGTCTTACCACTTTCTTTTGCAATAAGTAAACACAATTAATATTTCCCCAAATTTCACAGCAATATGTTTACATGGTACAAATAATGAGCAGTACAATATCACTAGTGAGTTTTTGTCTAACAATTGCTTTGCTTTATACATAACTGCGATACATATTGATAGTTTACTACACACCAAGTTAATGTGTTCTTTCCAATTTAGTTTATCATCAATTAATATACCCAAAAACTTTGTCACAAATACCCTATTTATTTCCTTTTTATTGATGCTTACTTTGATTGTTGTATTTCTTTGTTTGGAGTTACAAAATAGCATGAAATTTGTCTTGGACAAATTTAAGGATAGCTTGTTAACCACAAACCACGTTGACAACTTGTCTAGTTCTTTGCTAACATCTTTGTTCAATTGCACTTCATCATGCCCCGAGCAGAAAATATTAGTATCATCGACAAACAATATAAATTTTAGTACTTTGCTAATATTACATATATCATTTACATACAATACAAACAATTTGGGCCCCAGAATAGAACCCTGAGGCACTCCGCATAACACATGTAACAAGTCTGAGTCACAATCATCGATAGTAATATATTGTGGCCTATTTAATAAGTAACTGGCTAGCCATTTATTAGCAACGCCTCTAACCCATAATGTGGCAGTTTTTTTTAGAAGTTATGGTTAATTGTGTCAAAAGCCTTTTTAAGGTCAATAAACACACCAATAGTGACCTTTTGTCATGTAATGCAGATGTTATTTCTTCAGTAAGCTCCGTAAGTGCAAGGGATGTGGACATATTTGTCCTGAATCCACACTGGCTATTTATTAAGATGTCATTCTTACTAATGAAAGAATCTAATCTTGTACAAAACAATTTCTCTAGAATTTTTGAAAATTGTGGTAGTAGAGAGACTGGTCTGTAATTGGTGAATTAATTTTTCTCTTTTGTTTTAAATAGTGGAATTACCTTGGCAATTTTTTTTCTTATTTTGGAATGTCCAATATATATATATATATATATATATATAAAATTATTGGTTTAAAAGGTGAAATAGCGATGGTGCCATTGTCACATCTGTTGATTGCAGCTTCCCAAATATATATATACACACATATATATATATATATATATATATATATATATGTATATGTATATATATATATATTTGGGAAGCTGCAATCAACAGATGTGACAATGGCACCATCGCTATTTCACCTTTTAAACCAATTATTTTTTATTGCACAATTTTTTTAATGAAACAACCCCTGTACAGGGTATTGTGAATGATGTCCAAGTTAATAACAAAAGAAATAATGCATAAATGCAGTTAAGACGGATCAAACAAATGATCACACAGTCGACTGTTTGAGCTCACTGAATGTAGTCAGGCTTCCTGGGTAAGTTGATACTTAACAAAATATGTCTTAAAATAATGTAACCTTGGATACATGACACATTATAAATGGTCCACTCCACTTGAGAATTTAATATTTCGTATCTTAGGGAGGTCACTGAGTAGGTTCGTGCAAATAAAAAAATTACATGTATTACTGAATGGTATTGCTAATAATTAAAAATATCCTAGCTTCATAGACCAAAGTTGACATATGACAATGTACGCTGCCTGAAATGGCATATTTTCAATCACCAGATGGCAAATACGTGTTAATAATAAATGTCAGCACGATGTTCATAAAATGCGCGTGGTTTATGTTTCCTTTGATGTTTTAGAACACTGAGGGGTAACACACGGTTTGTCAGTTAGGATTATGTGTTGTAGTATATCTAATCTATATGTATGATTGACTGACATCATTTTAAGCCGTGCACGCATTGTCATGGATGCAGCATTGATCTGACTGTCTAAATTTAAAGTTCAAAATTACATGTTGTAAGCCGTTGATGTGTGTATTGTTATATTATGCACCAGAGGTGCCACTGGTTATTTTGGGTAGCTGCTAGTGCCCTGCATGGGCCTATAATTTGAGCCCAAGCCCGGCCCACAATTCGCACGGCCCAGGCCCGCAAACTAGAAATTAGGCCCAGGCCGTTAATGTTTGGCCCATGCCCGGCCCGCAAGTTTCAGGCCCAGACCCAGCCCATACCCACAAGCCAAAGACGGGTAAGTCCATGGACCGATAAATTTTTAAAATATAAACCTATTAACTTATAATAAAAAATTAAACACAAATAAACTGTAATAGGGTAGGAGATTTGTTTATCTAACCCTAACTTAACCCCAATGCAAACCATAACCCTAATTTAAGCTGTTAATTGTTTTGCTCAACCAAGTTAACTTAATTTAATTAATTAATGTTACCAGTAAGGGCATTTAATTTGGTATTAATTGATATTTCAATTAAATGTCACCCACTGGCACTGACACCCAGTGGCATTTCCAGCAGGCCTGCAGGTTCAGACATGTGTGAATTAGTACAAGTGTGAATGAATCAGTACTGGGGAAATTGTAGACACTAAACAGTAGGCACAACTGAAAAATACCAACTAAGGTGGGCACTGGGCAGTGGGCAGTTGCCAGTGGGCAGGTCATTCAGACAGGCAAGATTTGGGGGGGAAGACAATATAATGTCCACTGGAAGGGTCAAAGGGTGATACATTGATGGTTAATCATGGCTTAATTGCCTCTGCAAATATGTCTAAAGTAAACATTTGGGGCTGGCTACTTCCAGCCAAGTGAACTTATGGAGTCATTAGATCTATACAAAAGGCTACATTCATGCAAAAAATATGCATTTGTAACATCTGTATTCTGTATATACTATGTAGTAGTAATGGGTCTGGTGTGTATGCAATGCTATTATATGAAATGTCTCTATTAAAATAATGCACATTATTAAAATTACACCATTGGAAGTCCCATTGTTGAAAAGAGGTTAAACTACATTCCAATATATAAAGCACTGGTGTCATTCATAATTCCATGCAAGGTCTCAATTTGCAACTATGTAATACTAAAAAAATAATTTTAAACATTCATTAACCGGAAATATAGTTTATAATAAGTTCTTATTAATATTAAAATAAAAAATCTGGGTCTTGTATTAATATTTTTATTAGGTCCAGTCCCAGCCCAGGCCTGGCGCATTCAAACTAGGCCCAAGCCCGAGGTGTTTAATATTTTTTCAGCCCAGGCCCAGCCCGGGCCCAAGGGCTGTAATATGTAGGCCCAGGCCCGGCCCGTGGACCAGGCCAGGCTTGGACCCAAAGCCCGGCCTGTGCAGGGCACTAGTAGCTGCTGTTATGATGAATTGTATGTTTGAATGTGATACTGACCAGTGTCCAGGCATTGTACAGCCTCGTCGTAGACGGCGAAGCACCTCTCTTGTGCCTGCTGCATTGCTGCATCTGGAACAAAGTGAAGATCAGAGGTTGACCAACCTACCTACAGTCCAACTATCTATGCCCACTTAACAAATGTATTCCAATGTAGCAGTGTCTGAGCAGGACAATATTACATGAGTGGGCCCATGTTTACACTGGAGGTGGAAGTGTTGCACTGAAGTGGGCCCATGTTTACATTGGAGGCAGAAGTGTTGCATTGAAGTGGGCCCATGTTTACACTGGAGGTGGAAGTGTTGCACTGAAGTGGACCCATGTTTACATTGGAGGCAGAAGTGTTGCATTGAAGTGGGCCCATGTTTACATTGGAGGTGGAAGTGTTGCATTGAAGTGGGCCTATGTTTACATTGGAGGTGGAAGTGTTGTATTGAAGTGGGCCCATGTTTACACTGGAGGTGGAAGTGTTGTATTGAAGTGGGCCCATGTTTACACTGGAGGTGGAAGTGTTGCACTGAAGTGGGCCCATGTTTACATTGGAGGTGGAAGTGTTGCACTGAAGTGGGCCTATGTTTACATTGGAGGCAGAAGTGTTGCATTGAAGTGGGCCCATGTTTACACTGGAGGTGGAAGTGTTGCACTGAAGTGGACCCATGTTTACATTGGAGGCAGAAGTGTTGCATTGAAGTGGGCCCATGTTTACATTGGAGGTGGAAGTGTTGTATTGAAGTGGGCCCATGTTTACACTGGAGGTGGAAGTGTTGTATTGAAGTGTGCCCATGTTTACACTGGAGGTGGAAGTGTTGTATTGAAGTGGGTCCATGTTTACACTGGAGGTGGAAGTGTTTCTTCCACAAAACTTCACTTTCACACTTTTTATGCACAGTTCCCGTATTATTTTAAGCATCTCAAAACCAAAACATTAATGATTTAATCTTTCAATATTGTAACAAAGTGCAACCCAGTGGCAAACATAACAGTGTTGCAAACTGAGCACTTTGACAATGTGGTGGTGCTTTTTTAAAAACCACATATGCCGGTTTCACAAAGCCTTCATATGTGGATATTTGATGTAGATCTTGTAACTCACAACAATCGTAGAAACGTTGCTAACAATTGGAAACACTATTGTTCTGAGTTATATAATCTACGTCAAACATCCACATCAGTTCCTTCGCAATATCCCCACACCCCAGGAATTTTTTTTATGTACGAACCATCCCCATGGACCCCCTGCCAGCCACACATATGTGAAACTGACAGAGATATGCGGGAACAGACAGACATACTTACGTTATTTAGAGTCAGTGGTGGTGTGATTCATCAAACAAACTCATTGCTACATCCTTTGTTATTTGTTTCAAACCAGCAATTAGTACGGGTTATTATAGCATTCACCTGCATCCACTGTGTCTGTGTCTGCATTGGTCTGTGTGGCCCTGTACAGGTGTCTGCGGGCCAGGGCGTCCCATGTCAACTCACTGTGAGGGTGACACTCCTGCACACTGGAAGGTCAACAACATCATGAAATGTCTACACATGTCATTACCTGTCTTGAAACACATACACATACAAAGTGTTTCTAGTTTACATTTGAACACATCCAAAACAGAACAATTCATGTTCCCATTCAGGATGTGGTTCTCAGCCTTTTCTCTGTTTTGGTTGTTTCTGACCCACTATGCCCGTTGTGTGGTGCTATTGGCTATGTCCGTTTTGTGGTGCTATTGGCTATGTCCGTTGTGTGGTGCTATTGGCTATATCCGTTGTGTGGTGCTATTGGCTGTCTGTTGTGTGGTGCTATTGGCTATGGTTTTTCAGAAACATTTAGGTTAAACTGAAACAGAAGCCAAAGAATTATAGTTGAGAGGCAGATGATCTAAGACAGCTCTGACTGACAGTGTAGATGCCTATATGAGTGGCTACATCATGCAGGGGCAAACTAACAACTGTAATGATGTAAGCACAGACTCTAGGTTAACAGTCACAATATCTGTATACAGTTCATAAAAGACTATTTAAATTGACACTGTGTTGTGGGGACTTCAATCAGGTGATATGGTGCAACTTGAAGACTTACTCCCGCAAAATATCCTCTTCTATGTGGTCCATGTGGAAGAGACGACAGACGGGAAGGAATGAGATCCAGAATTCTACATCACCTGTTGACATAAAACATGTGGTCCAAATTGTAAGGGAAACAAATCATTGCTGAAAGAAAACCTGGTTCAGGGACTATATTCAAGGCTAGGGCCAATGGTTTTTTATCAGGGTCAATGGTGTTTGTGTCAGGGTCAATGATGTTTGTGTCAGGATCAATGGTGTTTGTGTCAGGGTCAGTGGTGTTTGTGTCAGGGTCAGTGGTGTTTGTGCCAGGGTCAGTGGTGTTTGTGTCAGGGCCAGTGATGTTTGTGCCAGGGCCAGTGGTGTTTGTGTCAGGGCCAGTGATGTGTGTGCCATGATCTACAGCGCTTGTACAAAATCACTGCAGCAGTGATTTGTAAATACTTAGAGAGTGGAACGTGTTATCATATACACATGTTCCCATATACACAATACAACTAACCTGGGAATGCCTCCATGGCCTTCTTAAAGACAACGAGAGCCACCCGGCCCTGAAGGACGGCATCCGTCGCCTCCTTCGTCTCCTAGAGAGCCAACAAGACACGGTGAGAAGGTACATGACAACATTTCACATTTAAGATACAACCAGATAGTGTTATCATTGACATTTAAGTTATGCTGTTTGCTAACTTTATTTTATTTCAGTTTTGATTGGTTGCTACCATTACATTTAAAAAAATACTAATAAACAATTCTAGATTTAAAGAAGTTTGGTAAGAAGTGAGTGAAGTGAATGGAGTATAGGGAAGTGAATGAAGTGAAGGAAGTGATAGAAAGAGGGTGAGTGTGGGGCAGTGGGAGTGGCTATAGGGAATATCTCACCGTCTTGCTAGAGTTCATCCCCAGCACCTTCTTCCGCTGCAGCAGCTGTCAACAGACAATAATACATCTAATAATACATTTATTTTATTTCTAACATTACATATATACCATGTATAGGTGAGTCAACATTGCCCATGTCTCGTGCCATTACATATGCATGATGTAGAATGCATGGTGCACAGAGTGCAGGTCATACAGTGCATGGTGCACAGAGTGCAGGTCATACAGTGCATGCTACATAGAGTGCAGGTCATACAGTGCATGGTGCAGAGTGCAGGTCATAAAGTGCATGGTGCACAAAGTGCAGGTCATACAGTACATGGTGAACAACAACAATTATTAAATAGTTTCTTGTGAGATAAAAATATGTAATGAAACAAACCAAGAAACCAGAATTTCTATACATTCAAGAAATAGTAAAGAATGTACCTACCTTTTCACAATTCAGCAGTTCCATCCGGAAATACTACAATGTTAAATAAATTGCATTATGTGACTAAAACATAGCTACTGTACAAATTACAATATATGGCTTCTTAGTATTAAAATGTAATGAGTGGAAATGGCTGCACAGTGACTATGAAGACATACATTTCTTGCAAGTTAAACAAAAAGTGGATTTATGGGCTTCTACAGTTGATGGTCGACACCCCACAGAATCAAACTGATTATATTTGACTTGACATAGAAACAGTTTGTCTGATGAGAAGTGATTGCAAACATTGTCAGTGTGTCATGTAGACATAACATTGACAGTAGATTGTGTCACCAGTGCACTGACAGTAGTTTGTGTCACCAGAGCACTGACAGTAGTTGGTGTCACCAGTGCACTGACAGTAGTTTGTGTCACCAGAGCACTGACAGTAGTTTGTGTCACCAGTGCACTGACAGTAGTTTGTGTCACCAGTGCACTGACAGTAGTTTGTGTCACCAGTGCACTGACAAGTTTGTGTCACCAGTGCACTGACAGTAGTTTGTGTCACCAGTGCACTGACAGTAGTTGGTGTCGCCAGTGCACTGACAGTAGTTGGTGTCACCAGTGCACTGACAGTAGTTTGCATCACCAGTGCACTGACAGTAGTTTGTGTCACCCGTGCACTGACAGTAATTTGTATCACCAGTACACTGGCAGTGTATTGTGTCACCAGAGCAGTGACAGTAATTGACATAACGATAGCAGCAACAATAAACAGTTTGTGTGACTAACATTAAGAGTAGTTTAAGGATACTAGCTCATGTGAACAGAACGTCACCAGCAGTTGGTGTCATGACAGCAGTGACAGTAGCGAGTACCTCGAGCCACAGCTTCTTGGATGAACGATTGAACCGCAGCCCCCTCTGGAGGAGACTGCGTGCATTGTCCATGAACATGTTCTTCTCAAGTTCCCACTTGGCGGCAAGTACCCACAGACCTGCAGCAATATAGTAATAAAAAATTCTTTCCTAAACCCATGGAAACCCAACCCAGGCGTGCATTAAAATGAAAGGATTAAGCAATGTCTAAATCGGTAAGCAATATTAAAGTTGTCAACAGATGGATGGACAAGCTAGGAAGCTAAGGAGGTTAAGTACTAAACAGAGTTAAAACATAAGTCTTCAAATACGAAATTTTGTAATGTTTCCTATTATCCTAACTAAGAGGGAGTAAATTCCAAAGAGTTGGTGTGGCAACCGAGAAAGCCCTAGTTCCAGTCCTGCAGCGTGCAGCAACACACATACATGATTGACAGTCGTGCACCCTCGCTAGCCAGGGGTGGTAGCAGAACTACAGTGCCCACTGGCAGACATCCTCGCTAGCCAGGGGTGGTAGCAGTACTACAGTGCCCCAAAGGCTACCTACCAGGCTGTCTGCTGTGGATCTGCAGCATCTTTGTGAACAATCGTCCCACACTCACTCGCTCACCCTGCAACCAGTGGCAGAGGCAGCAGCTTAACAGACGGATACAACTAATCTAAACATGGGAGTAATGAACACATCTAAACATGGGTGTAATGAACACATCTAAATATGGGAGTAATTAACACATCTAAACATGAGGGTAATGAACACATCTAAACATGGGAGTAATTAACACATCTAAACATGGGAGTTATGAACACATCTAAACATGGGAGTAATGAACACATCTAAACATGGGCGTAATTAACACATCTAAATATGGGAGTAATGAACACATCTAAACATGGGAGCAATGAACACATCTAAACATCTGATTAATAAACCCTTCTAAACGTGTGAGCAGTAGTGCTCAAGTTTCAACTAAATAGTGTCATTAAAAATGGCTGTTGCTTAATGCGTAATGAAGAGTGCCTTTCCTAACAAATAGAAAACACCAACTTACCATGCTTTTGCAAAACTCTATGTGAGATAACCACAACTTCACATCATCCTAAAATAGAAACATAATACCCTATGCCATGAAATAACACTGTCACATTATATAAAATGGTATGTTTTGTTAAACAATTTTTTTTACTTAACATTAATAAAGTTTAACAATTGTGTTCATATTAATGGTTCATAACTGGGATTCTACCAGATGTGTATGCACTGTAAAATGTACAGCTCAGTGGCTTAAGACATCCCAGGACAGCACACGCCATGGGAATTATACATGACAACCCATTTTGGTGTAGAGAATTTAATACCAATTTTTTTACAGTACCTAAGCAATATGGATAAACATGGGTAGGAAGATAACAAGAGTAATGATATTACAACCATTGTTACCTAACAACCCTAGTCATGTAACTTACCTGGAATCGGAGACAAGCGAGCTGCAAGAGAAAAGAGAAGCAGAGTGAGAGCACGCCATGAAGTTGCACAACTTCTGTAATTCACATTTACAGGTATCGTTTAACTGATTTAGTACATTGGTTCATGCAACAGCATGTGATCATTGGTTCACACAGCAACACGTGATTGGCAATGTTTCTCACTTTTTAATAACTGTTCTTAAAAAATAATCACCTTAGGCATATTATGTATTGATTTTATTTTATCAACACCAAATATTAATTAATGTAAATTTGTATATGTCGGGTCACTAACTTGACAAGTAATGATTTATCCTAGTGATCCACCCTCAATTTTGCACTGTATTGTATTTGGGTGAACAAATTATTATTATTATTATTCATAGCAAACCCCAATCACAACTGCACACTTGGTTTCTTACCTTGAACATCCGGTGTACCCTTTGCACAATGGCTACATCTATCTCAAGCTTCTTGAAACTGTACCCTGTTTTCTGCAATAAAAGTGCACAAGAATCATCTCCTGGCAAGAAAAGTTTAATAATTCAAGAGGCAAAGATAATTAAACTCATTCAATGGTGACATTATCATTGTGTTGTCAGTGTTAATAAAATGTTAAATCGAAGAATTATAACCACGGGCATAAATCAGTGATCTGAAGAACTACAGGCATAAACCAGTGATCTGAAGAATATAACCACGGGCATAAACCAGTGATCTGAAGAATATAACCACAGGCATAAACCAGTGATCTGAAGAACTATAACTACAGGCATAAACCAGTGATCTGAAAAACTATAACTGAGGGCATAAACCAGTGATCTGAAGAACTATAATTACGGGCATAAACCAGTGATCTGAAAAACTATAACTGAGGGCATAAACCAGTGATCTGAAGAACTATAATTATGGGCATAAACCAGTGATCTGAAGAACTATAACCACGGGCATAAACCAGTGATCTGAAGAACTATAACTGAGGGCATAAACCAGTGATCTGAAGAACTATAATTACGGGCACAAACCAGTGATCTGAAGAACTATAACCACGGGCATAAACCAGTGATCTGAAGCACTATAACCACAGACATAAACCAGTGATCTGAAGAACTATAACCATGGACATAAACCAGTGATCTGAAGAACTATAATTGAGGGCATATATTTGTAAGCAGACCAATTATTTTTTAGAATAGGAGCTTGTCCAAGGTGTATAACCTGCTTTGAATTCAAACCTGCCCATCACACCATGTCAACCAATCTTCAGATCATAAAAGTGAAAAATGCCTACTTCTACAACCAATTACAAGACCTATAAATGCAGGCGGCCTGTATGAACTGTTAATTGCAGCTAAGAAAGTGTCAACTCCAAGCAAGATCTTCCAGACTTGAGATCTGCCCATTGTGTTCTAAGCAGATTGTGAAGATACATAAAAGATTCCAGTCACTCCACTGGTCACAACTGGATTAACAGTCCACAAAATGTCACTGTATAAAGGTGGAGCTGTTAAGTGGTTTTTTAATCATCTCTGTAATTGGAATTGATTTTTTCCAGGTGGAATTGGATGGAACTGGAAATCAATTTGTAGAATTGAATTTGAATTGAGTTTTTGGAATTGACTGGAATTTACATGTGTCTGTATGAAATCATACAACAACAGTTGCATACATGTTTTATGCAAGCGACAGTGCAGGTATGATTGATATATCAGGTGCCTGGTGTAATACAATCTTACCTGCCTCCTTTTCTTTACAAGGGCCATCACGTTGATTTCATACTGAAAACAAATGCACTCAATCCAAAACAGGGTACCTGGTAGACAAGTTTCTTACAAAATGTTAGGCTGTAGAAATGTCTTTTCTACAATGTTATGAGCGACACAGACCCAACAGTATGAACTAAGTAGGGCAGCAATATGAACAGTGTAAGCCCAATGTTGTGACAGTATGAGCCCAAAGTGATGATAAAAGTGATGATAATGAGCACAATGCTGTGACAACATGAGCCCAATGTTGTGACAGTATGTGCCCAAAGTGATGATAATATGATGCCAAAGTGATGATAATGAGCCCAATGCTGTGACAACATGAGCCCAATGTTGTGAAAGTATGAGCCCAAAGTGATGATAATATGATGCCAAAGTGATGATAATGAGCCCAATGCTGTGACAACATGAGCCCAATGTTGTGACAGTATGAGCCCAAAGTGATGATAATATGATGCCAAAGTGATGATAATGAGCACAATGCTTTGACAACATGAGCCCAATGTTGTGAAAGTATGAGCCCAAAGTTGTGACACTATGAGCCCAAAGTGATTATAATATGAGCCCAAAGTGATGATAATATGAACACAATGTTATGAAAGTATGTTTCATTCCAACAGCATGAGCCCCAATGTTTGAATGAAAGTATAGCCCCAATGTTTGAATGAAAGTATAGCCCCAATGTATACATAGATCCGTACCTGGATGTATTGAAGGTAATCCTCTTTCCGCCTGGTTCTCCGACGCAGCTTGTATTCATATCCAGTGCGCTTCTTTAAAATGGTCCTGTCACAACACAGAAAAAATCAACATTAAGTGCAACCAAGCATGTCCTTGGGTAAAGTGACTTAATTAGTAAAGACTGTAATTACATTGCTATGCAGACAGATTTATGGACCACAGTTGAACTTCCTGTTTACGAATGTAAGGTGTATTAAATTATGACATGTGACATTAAGCAATTCACATGATGTGACATAAATTCAATTGAGCAGGCATATTCACAGGTTTGATTGTAGAAGATATTGGCTGTGAAATAGTGCATTTTTGGACAGTTTAACAGACGGAGGGGTTTATTGGAATTTTTCTGCTGTGGGCCACGTGGATACATGGACGTTTTTAAAACATTGATGGGCATCGCACGTGGGGGCGGGCGTTTAAAAAGAGCTGGAGGTGTGTGACTTTGACAAAACTTGGTCAGCATGTCAATGAATGAGATGATGGCAGTTGCTGTGAAAAATTTTCAGAATTTTGGATGATCAAGTTTTCTTATAATCAGACAAAACGTTAGCATGGCTACCAAAGCAATGGCAATGCAATTTTGCACTGTCTGTGGTCTGACCTCATTAGTAGACATTACATTAGTCTCATTAACTAATAATTATAGTGTTATGGGGGACTTATGTTTATTGTAAAGAAGCTTCTATCGTATAGCATATAATGAGGCTTCGTCTTCACTGACAACACTACATATCATCACGCATCAGTATTTGTGAGTGGGCGATATTAAGTCAATACGGCGAAAAATTACCTCGTCTCCGCACAAGAAAAAAGACCGACTCTTTCCATTTGTTCTAACTCAGGAAGCATTTCTTCAATGCTCTGTTGAACGAATTCCGCCATGATGTTAATTCCTGGATCAAATTATCTTTCAAGATGAATTAAACATTTATAGCTAAACGAAACACGTTTTTAATTAACAGGTAGACACTTCCTCCATCTACCGGTGCCTTCTTGTCACATGGTTATAATATATTAGTTGCTTTTCGCCAAGTGGCGCCACTAGTCTGGCTAAGGCGGCTGAGCCTATGGCAATATTTTTCATTAAAAAAATCTGCGTCAGCTGCTCTCGTCTTTCATTAAGTGTGACTGTACAGAAAGAAAATACATTTCCAGGAAGTTTCAGTCACTGGGCCGCGATGATGGGAAGTTTCAGCCACTGGGTCGCGAGGATGGGAAGTTTCAGCCACTGGGTCACGAGGATGGGAAGTTTCAGGCCCTGGGTCGCGAGGATGGGAAGTTTCAGCCACTGGATCGCAAGGATGGGAAGTTTCAGCCACTAGATCGCGAGGATGGAAAGTTTCAGTCCCTGGGTCGCGAGGATGGAAAGTTTCAGTCCCTGGGTCGCGAGGATGGAAAGTTTCAGTCCCTGGGTCGCGAGGACGGGAGATTTCAACAACAACCAACGCGTGTCGACAACTGATCGCCGTCGGCAGTGATAAAACCCGCGAGGTCCCTTAGCCGAGGGAACCACAGCCAGTGCGACATCTGGAACTCAAGCAAGACCCCCGGACACGTGCCCAGCTAAAGGAAGGACGTCCCAGATCATGGACGTGTAATCAGTATATCAAGTTAACTGTTTAGCAAAGGGGTGTTGAGAGATAATGGCAGTGTGCGGTAACACTAATAAGGTGATGTGGTGCTTGGACGACTTTAAACTCTCTCCCCCTCTACGCCCAACCTTAATCTTCCCTCTCTCCCTTAATTTCCCTCTCTCCCCCATTCTCCCCCTCTCTCCCTTCCCCTCTCCCCCCACCACCCCCTCTTTCCCTTTCCCTCTCCCCCACCCTCCCCCTCTCTCCCTCCCCATGCATCTGTCAGTCTGTCTGTCTCCTCTCCTCTCATCCATATCTCTCTGCCGTCACCCCTTCCCCGCTCCCTCGCTCTCTCCACTCCCTCTTCCCTCCCTCTCGATCTATCTGGACTGGAAAGTTTATGTTATGGAAATATATATATTCGATCTTGACCTGGAACGATTTATATATGCTAGCGAAAATTATCTCACAAGTACATAATTATGGTAACATAAATCCATCACTGACTCTTGTATGATTTCACATTTCTCTTGTATATACATACATTTCCGTTTTGTAAACACGTCACATTATTTTCCGTATTTGGATTTTTAATAAACAAGTAGGACAACACATTACAAGGACCGTGCACTCACTGAAATTATGTACACGGACCGCCAACCACAAAGGGGTCATCTCAAATCATGGCTGTATTACACTACACGACACCAATGAACGAGAACCAATGAACTGTGATCGGGAAATAAACGACGTTTTTTCTCTGGGGGATACACCGATGTATTCGCTAAACGAAACAGCTGCTACCACGCCCCCTAACAAAAACGATTTCGTACATCGGGGTTTTGAGATGGCGCCCAACCTAATTCGATTACTACGCCCAGTGGCAGTCATCACGCTCTGTACTCAGTCCCGCTGCTGCGTAGTGTAAGGCAGCGATAGTGTAAATAACAGGTGGGTTGTGACGGACTTGGATCTTAAGTAAAACAAGTGTCGTGAATGACCCTTACTACAGTTGAGTATTGGGGTAAGTTTTAACACTTTTTACGCTGCTTCGAGTTGCGATGTGCCAGATTGTTTCATCTGGTTGAAGTAGCTTTATAAGTTTAAACTTCCTGGTAGACGAACAGCAGCATTGCCATTGGCTACAACAACAACGATTCATGATGAAGCGACAGGCGGCGATCTTAGTTGTTCGAAATTAGTTGTTACATAGTTGGTTCTAGTTGCAAAGTTGGTTTGCAGCACTGGGCACGTTCTGTTAACTGACTAGTCTGTATACGTATATATTTGATGTTACCAAGCAGAAACAGATGGTCTTATTAAATTATATGTCCTGAGGCGACGTTCTACTATTCGGCCTTTTACGTTTTTAGAACAAAAACTAACGCCAAGCCGACCTTCTAGATACTGGGACTGAGACTGGTCACTGCTAGGATCATAGAGTTACATCATTAATCACCCCCCTATAAACAAGAGCGACAAGCCAGCTCACTGCAGTGAAGCGGTCGTGGACCACTGGCCGGCATTTCATTGCACAGCAGAAACAGTTGCATCCACTGCATGACACATAGGGTAGTACTGTTTTTAGGGTGAACATAGCATGTTACAAATAGTTGTCTAACATATGTAAGTAAGTGAGTAAGTAAGTTAATTTATTTCCTCCTCACCATCATCATGTACAATATAAGGCAAACAAAAGCAATGAAGATGAGGTGGCTACCAGAGAAGTATAAACTTATCAGGCTATTAGCCAGTGAAGATGACACCAGGAACCAATTAACTTGAAGATTTGTCAATGTCATTTGTTCTTAATGGGGCATGGCCACCAGACTGATTACAAATTTGGGTGAGGGTGTTCCCAGCAGTTGTGTTATAAGTGTGGGCAGTTAGGTTGTTCATATTGGAGTGAGCATCATGCCTTAGTGTTAAACTCTCCAAGACAAACATTTTGGAGGCTTGCTGGAGAAAGTTGTGGGATATAAGACCTTAGTTACGAAAGTCGCTTATTACAATATGGTTTGACAACACTAGAGACCAGGAGACTAAGAGGAGACCAAATAGAAGTGTTTAAAATAGTGAACGGTTATGAGGATGTTGATAGGAATATGTTCTTCAAACTTAAAGAAGGCAGTAGAACCAGAGGACACAAAGCAGCATTAGTTAAGGAGCAGTGTAGGTTGGACATGAGAAAGTACCCTTTCTCACAGAGGGTAATAAATGAATGGAACAAACTGCCAAATGATTGTGTTAATGCTAGTAGTGTGAATATGTTTAAAAATAGAATTGACAGATATCTGATAAGGGCGGGCTACACATAGATGAGAAAATTGTTGGACTCTCGATAAGCCAATGGCTTCCTTGTCCACTTGCCATCTGGAACTTGTTGTTCGAGATGGCAATCTTGTTAAATCTTGTATTACAGCTGTACGAATCAACAGAAGACAGGATCTAACATCTTGTTATTTTCAGGTAATTTATGTCGTAAATGTTTGTGCTGTGTTAGTGTATATATGAGTGAATGTAACAGTTTCGAAAATGTTCTGAAATATCAATATATTACAGATACGTTTGTTTTTCTTGGGGGAGCATACATTAAGTGTTTCCCAGTAGTCACATTGATTGGGTGCAACATAAAATGTTATAGGGGTAGGATTCAGTTTTATAAATAATGTGTACATGTGTGTGTGTGTGTGTGTGTGTGTGTGTGTGTGTGTGTGTGTGTGTGTGTGTGTGTGTGTGTGTGTGTGTGTGTGTGTGTGTGTGTGTGTGTGTGTGTGTGTGTGTGTGTGTGTGTGTGTGTGTGTGTGTGTGTGTGTGTGTGTGTGTGTGTGTGTGTGTGTGTGTGTGTGTGTGTGTGTGTGTGTGTGTGTGTGTGTGTGTGTGTGTGTGTGTGTGTGTGTGTGTGTGTGTGTGTGTGTGTGTGTGTGTGTGTGTGTGTGTGTGTGTGTGTGTGTGTGTGTGTGTGTGTGTGTGTGTGTGTGTGTGTGTGTGTGTGTGTGTGTGTGTGTGTGTGTGTGTGTGTGTGTGTGTGTGTGTGTGTGTGTGTGTGTGTGTGTGTGTGTGTGTGTGTGTGTGTGTGTGTGTGTGTGGTGTGGTGTGGTGTGGTGTGGTGTGGTGTGGTGTGGTGTGGTGTGTGTGTGTGTGCATATTTGTAACTCATTTTTAAAACTCCACTAGATGTCAGCTCATTAATAAGAGTTTTTTCTTTATTAAGCATTTAATAAGGCTCTCCCCTTTTTGATCGTCGTTTGCCTTTTCATCGTTGTATGAACCACTATCATATAACTCATTCTGTACACATTACAACATTCATTGCATTCTATGTATTTGTTTGACAAACCATGTGAAAGGTTGCCTACTAAAACAATTGACAGCTTAAATGAGAGAGCACATTTCTTTACATGACTTTGCAAGTTGGCCAGATAACATTCGAGAAAGATCTTGATCTGCAGGTGGAAATGGCTGTGATGGAGCAGCTGGGGAATGTGTTGGAAGATGGGAAAAGAATATTTTTGGGACCTTAGAGAAGAATGTCCAACAGGGCTTAATGAGATTTTGACCATTTGCAGTCATTATCTAATACATGTATAGAGCACTTCAGAAAGTTCAGTTTCGATCATGTATAGTGGTGCTACTGTTATTGTTAATATGTTATGATATTTGATATACAAGGTGCGTGGATAGATTGTGCACGTAATAAGGTATTAGGTATATATAGCTATGTAGTAATAATCTCTCATTAGTACTGTATATCTATAGATATATGATGAAGACTGGGTGCTGTATAGTATAAACACTGGGCCTCCAGTGGGTTCTTGCCGTGCAGCAGCATGAATGTCACTGGTCCATGCTGGCATCACTTTATCATGTGTCAACTGATAAGGGCTTAGCCGTCTTGTTTTACTAACCGGTGTTCTATTTATGTCTATGGCTAGGATACATGTCTTCCTCAGTCGTTATTCTACTTGGGACCCAATTACCAAGACGGGCCTGGTGGTTGTGCACATGGTAGAGCATCTGACTTTTGGTCGAGGGGACCGGGGTTCAAAACCACCTGTGGTAGAGCATCTGACTTTTGGTCAAGGGACAGGGTTCAAAACCACCTGTGGTAGAGCATCTGACTTTTGGTCGAGGGGACCGGGGTTCAAAACCACCTGTGGTAGAGCATCTGACTTTTGGTCGAGGGATAGGGTTCAAAACCACCTGTGGTAGAGCATCAGACTTTTTGTCGAGGGATAGGGTTCAAAACCACCTGTGGTAGAGCATCAGACTTTTGGTCCAGGGATAGGGTTCAAAACCACCTGTGGTAGAGCATCAGACTTTTGGTCCAGGGATAGGGTTCAAAACCACCTGTGGTAGAGCATCAGACTTTTGGTCCAGGGATAGGGTTCAAAACCACCTGTGGTAGAGCATCAGACTTTTGGTTGAGGGGCAGGGTTCAAAACCACCTGTGGTAGAGCATCAGACTTTTGGTCGAGGGATAGGGTTCAAAATCACCTGTGGTAGAGCATCAGACTTTTGGTTGAGGGATAGGGTTCAAAACCACCTGTGGTAGAGCATCAGACTTTTGGTCGAGGGGCAGGGTTCAAAACCACCTGTGGTAGAGCATCTGACTTTTGGTCGAGGGGACCGGGGTTCAAAACCACCTGTGGTAGAGTGTCGGACTTTTGGTCAAGGGGCAGGGTTCAAAACCACCTGTGGTAGAGTGTTGGACTTTTGGTCGAGGGATAGGGTTCAAAACCACCTGTGGTAGAGCGTTGGACTTTTGGTCGAGGGACAGGGTTCAGAACCACCTGTGGTAGAGCGTTGGACTTTTGGTCAAGGGACAGGGTTCAAAACCACCTGTGGTAGAGGGTTTGGACTTTTGGTCAAGGGACAGGGTTCAAAACCACCTGTGGTAGAGCGTCGGACTTTTGGTCGATGGACAGGGTTCAAAACCACCTGTGGTAGAGCGTTGGACTTTTGGTCAAGGGACAGGGTTCAAAACCACCTGTGGTAGAGGGTTTGGACTTTTGGTCGAGGGGCAGGGTTCAAAACCACCTGTGGTAGAGCATCTGACTTTTGGTCGAGGGGACCGGGGTTCAAAACCACCTGTGATAGAGCGTCGGACTTTTGGTCGAGGGACAGGGTTCAAAACCACCTGTGGTAGAGCGTTGGACTTTTGGTCGAGGGGCAAGGTTCAAAACCACCTGTGGTAGAGCGTTGGACTTTTGGTCGAGGGACAGGGTTCAAAACCACCTGTGGTAGAGCGTTGGACTTTTGGTCGAGGGACAGGGTTCAAAACCACCTGTGGTAGAGCGTTGGACTTTTGGTCGAGGAGCAGGGTTCAAAACCACCTGTGGTAGAGCGTTGGACTTTTGGTCGAGGGGCAGGGTTCAAAACCACCTGTGGTAGAGCGTCGGACTTTTGGTCGAGGGGCAGGGTTCAAAACCACCTGTGGTAGAGCGTCGGACTTTTGGTCGAGGGATAGGGTTCAAAACCACCTGTGGTAGAGCGTCGGACTTTTGGTCGAGGGGCAGGGTTCAAAACCACCTGTGGTAGAGCGTCGGACTTTTGGTCGAGGGACAGGGTTCAAAACCACCTGTGGTAGAGCGTTGGACTTTTGGTCGAGGGGCAGGGTTTAAAACCACCTGTGGTAGAGCGTCGGACTTTTGGTCGAGGGACAGGGTTCAAAACCACCTGTGGTAGAGCGTCGGACTTTTGGTCGAGGGGCAGGGTTCAAAACCACCTGTGGTAGAGCGTCGGACTTTTGGTCGAGGGATAGGGTTCAAAACCACCTGTGGTAGAGCGTTGGACTTTTGGTCGAGGGGCAGGGTTTAAAACCATCTGTGGTAGAGCGTCGGACTTTTGGTCGAGGGACAGGGTTCAAAACCACCTGTGGTAGAGCGTCGGACTTTTGGTCGAGGGACAGGGTTCAAAACCACCTGTGGTAGAGCGTCGGACTTTTGGTCGAGGGACAGGGTTCAAAACCACCGGTGGTAGAGCGTTGGACTTTTGGTCGAGGGGCAGGGTTTAAAACCACCTGTGGTAGAGCGTCGGACTTTTGGTCGAGGGACAGGGTTCAAAACCACCTGTGGTAGAGCGTCGGACTTTTCGGTCGAGGGGACCGGGGTTTAAAACCACCTCTGCCATTTCGAAGCTTGGGCAACTCTGTTTACCCCACTTTGCCTGTCTTTCAGAAGAGACAGTAAAAGCCGCTGGTCCCTTCTACCTGGTGCCTGTGCCAGGGGAAGTAAAAGACCCCACGGAGGGTGGAAAAATGGAAAATAAGGAAAACTCTGAAAATAAACCACTCCTATGTTAGATCAATTGAGGGCTGTTTGGAAATAAATGTCATAAGTCAAGACGGAACTGACGTTGACGAGGTTATCCGAGCCTCGAGGCATACACACTGTTACACAGTCCCTAATGTTGAGAGCCAGGTTTTATACCAAATTGTGTCATTTTGTGTGGCTGGTCTGGTTCTTTAACCCAGAACTCTGGTGTGTAGTCTTCTGCCTTTCACTTACCCTCAATATGTTGAGCCTGACGGAGCAAGCAGTCCGGCGGGTGAACTGGAACTATTATATGTTATATACTGTGCAATTTAGAATGAAATATATCCATTTATGATATTATAAAAAAAGTCATCTATTAAAATCTGGAATACCAACAGTGGCCATGGCTTCTTTGAACAAAATAAAAATAAAGTCTCAGATGAATTGTTTTTAATGTTCTTCTTCGTTATTACACAAAATGAACCCAATCTGTATATTTTCAATAATTTGTCTCTTTTTCGAAAAAGTTACATTTTAGTGGTGAAGTGATGTTTTTTTACTGAGTCACATATAGCAACAAAATTGCAGTGATGTAAACTCTACATTGTTGTCTGGAAACATTTCATCACCTACAGATTACACATGCATGCGTGCAGAAAATATTTCTGGTCACCATGAATCAGCAAAATGACTTCTTTCAATGATTGAGCAAAAACGTTTTTGCCATGTATAACATGCATTGATAATGAACATAGCCCCTGCTGACAGAATGGGGGGGGAGAGAAAGTATATGAACATACACAAGCAATTTCATTGATTTGTATTACTAAGTTCTTTTTAAAGTACAGCATATGAGGCACCAAACACATCTATGAATTGATGAACAATTGTAAAGCAAAGTTGATTTCTCATTTTAACTGTAAATGTCCTTTCTGTAAGTTATTTTATTAAGTTTTTACCTGTGTTTTTTTATAAGGCATTTACTGTTTACAAACTTGGCAAATAGAGCCTGTTTTTTTGATAGGTCAGCCGTATTATTGCTCCTAAGCTGGAAAATATAGTTTTTGCTAAAAACCAACAGTCACTTCAAAGCCATTGTTATGGTTGTAAAGGGTCCTTGACATAAAACTCTCTCATTTCATAGTGGCACCGTGTGACTCACCTGTCTTCAAGTAAGGTCATTTATATGTGGGTGTGTCCACATACATTCATGGTTCTTCCTTTTAAGTGTACAGATAGAGATCTACCTGGTGCTGTAGGTTTACTCACTCAGTTTAGATTGCTGCACAACTCAGATTTGTTAAGGACGATTTATTCAGTTGTTACACAATTTTTCTTGTGATATGCTGGTAATTAGTTCAATGATATATATATATATATATATATTATATATATATATGTACAAACAATATCGGCATATGTCAGTGTTTTATTTCTTTCAACCTTTGTGGATTGTAGCTAGCCTTGTATAGAATTATAACTGGACAGTTATTTATACAACATTTCTGAAATAAAGTTCTAGACTATATAAAAATCATGTTTATTGTTGTTGATGAACCGTGCTCGTAATCTGATCATTCAGGCATCCAATTAACCATCTTGTGTAATGTTGCACTTTATAATTATATCATCTAAGATAATACAATTGCACATCAAGAATCTATATTATTCTTCTTCATATATCAGGCCTATCCCGTTGGGGCCGTTGACATCCTCCTATCACTCAGTATCCTCGCCATCTCCCATGGGAGCTGTTGACATCGTCCTGTCACTCGGCATCCTTGCCAACTCCCTGTGGGGGCCGTTGACATCCTCCTGTCACCCCAAGTCCTTGCTGTCTCCCATCGTGGGGGCCGTTGACATCCTCCTGTCACTCCAAGTCCTTGCTGTCTCCCGTTGGGGCCGTTGACATCCTCCTGTCACTCTGAGTCCTTGCTGTCTCCCGTTGGGGCCGTTGACATCCTCCTGTCACTCTGAGTCCTTGCTGTCTCCCGTTGGGGCCGTTGACATCCTCCTGTCACTCTGAGTCCTTGCTGTCTCCCGTTGGGGCCATTGACATCCCCCTGTCACTCTGAGTCCTTGCTGTCTCCCATTGTGGGGGCCGTTGACATCCTCCTGTCACTCTGAGTCCTTGCTGTCTCCCGTTGGGGCCATTGACATCCTCATCATGTCACTCTGAGTCCTTGCTGTCTCCCGTTGGGGCCATTGACATCCCCCTGTCACTCTGAGTCCTTGCTGTCTCCCATTGTGGGGCTGTTGACATCCTCCTGTCACTCCCAGTCCTTGTTGTCTCCCATTGTGGGGGCCGTTGACATCCTCCTGTCACTCCGAGTCCTTGCTGTCTCCCATTGTGGGGGCTGTTGACATCCTCCTGTCACGCCGAGTCCTTGCTGTCTGCCATGCAATGTGCAGCCTCAGGTTGTCCACTGCCTCACGTTGTTGATCCAGGCAGTTCGACTTGACATGTTCTTCTCTCGACCTTCAACTGATGTTAAGACTAGCCTGTGGCTTCATCTTTTCTAGTGTCCATATTTTGATATGTTCCACCACTTCGGCAGTGCTACCAGACCTTTGTCGTCAGACACACCAACCTGTAGTCTGGCCCAGACTTCTTTTTGTCTGTCTTTTTTACAGCCCAATTTTATTAACCTTATATAGGGCCACGCTCCAGACTTAACTAATTGTATCTTCAGACACAACCCAATGTTGACTTCATATGTCAATTAGTTGAAGTGTGAGTGACATCTCAGATACCACCAAAACTGCTTAATTAAGGAAATTGTTGAGCAAATTAGTACACCACTTGCAAAATTGTTTAACTTGTCACTAAAAGAAGGAATAGTTCCTTCAGAATGGAAAGAAGCAAACATTACGTCACCATTTAAGAAGAGATCGAGGAACAAGCCAGAAAATTACAGACCAGTTTAAGTTTAACTGAGTTTAACATCAGTTGTATGTAAATTACTTGAAACATTAATTAGAGACCACATGGTGGAATTCCTTGTAAAACATAATTTAATAAATACATCTCAACATGGGTTCCTAAAAGCAAGATCATGTCTGACCAAGTGCCACACCAAAGATTGTTACTTAAACTAAAAGCCCACGGTATAGGTAATGATGTAATCAACTGGATAGAAAAGTGGCTTACACACAGTAGACAGAGAGTAATAGTAGATGGTGAGATTTCAAACTGGAAACCGGTTTTGAGTGGGGTACCACAAGGATCAGTATTAGGCCCTATACTGTTTTTAATATATATAAATGATCTAGAAGATGACATATCTAGCAAAGCACTAACATTTGCAGATGACACAAAAGTATCCAGAAAGGTTACAAATTATACAGATAAACAAAGTTTACAGGATGATCTAGATAAATTAGTTAAATGGTCAGAAAAGTGGCAAATGTTATTAAATTTTGGGAAGTGTAAATGTATACACATAGGACATGGAAACATGGACGAAGAATATAAAATGGGGGATGCTGTACTAGGTAGAACCACACAAGAAAAGGACTTAGGAGTAACATTTAGTGCTGACATGAAAGTTTCAGTGCAATTTGGGATTGCTGCTTCAAAAAGATATAAAATTCTAGGGCTAATTAGGAGAACTATCATTAAAAGGAGAAACAGCTAATTGTACCCCTGTACAAAGCAATAGTTAGACCACATTTGGAATATTGTATTCAAGCATGGAGGCCGTATCGTGAAAAGGACATAGACAAGCCAGAAAGAATACAACAAAGAGTAACTAAAATGATTCCAGAATTGAGAGACCTTAGTTACGAAAGTCACTTATTACAATGTGGTTTGACAACACTAGAGACCAGGAGACTAAGAGGAGACCAAATAGATGTGTTTAAAATAGTGAACAGTTACGAGGATGTTGATAGGAATATGTTCTTCAAACTTAAAGAAAGCAGTAGAACCAGAGGACTATTCTTGCAAGACTTCCAATTTGAGATGTGATTTAAGTTAACAAGTTGGTGGGTGTGAGTAGCATAGCTATAAACTGTGACAGACATGTCATGTTTAATCAATCTTTTATGTTTTTTGAAGAAATTATGGGTAGATGGGTGGGTAGATGATGGGTCACCAGTGGATGTTGTCTACTTAGATTTTCAGAAAGCTTTGGATAAGATGCTACATGATCGATAGAAAAATAGTTTACAGACAGAAGACAGAGAGTAATAGTAGATGGGAAGATTTCAAACTGGAAACCAGTTTTGAGTGTGACACCACAGGGTTTGACAGGGATCAGCATTTGGACTTATATTATTCTTAAAGGTCCCTCCTCAATTTTATTTTTTTGCTAGTCTCATTTCAAATTAATTTCGCCATTTTTTTGGCAAAATATCAAACCTACCTAGTGTCCACTGCCACATGCTAGCTCATTTGTGCAACTTTTATATGTAGTTTTTGTGAAATAATTACACAAACTATTAAATTACTGAATGTTTGGACAAACATTAATTAAAATGGAAATGCCAAAAACTCACTGATTTCATCCTTGGTGAAATTTCATAACTTTGTCATGTGATCTGCGAGAGGATAGAAGTCATGCCGATGATTGGCATTGACCTGCAAAATTTTTACCATTTCGGATATCCAGTTTTTTGAGCCTTACCAAATATAATGCATCTGTGTATTTTAGCTGCTTGGATCTGCAGGCACATCTAGCAGTTGCAAAATTGTTTGCATTTGCAATATGCATAATCTGAGAATTCCTGGGGTAAGGGATCCTCTACCATCAGCTGTGGGTGAAGTTGTCCTCTGGTGGGATCCTTGTACCAACCATTATTGATTGGTGAAGCGTGGTCAGGAGACGTGTTATCTGCTAAATACCAAACACGGCTCTGGTAGTGGGCACGTTGTGTTTAGAAAGACAACTCTGGGTTGGCGGAAGCTTTTCTCGATCTTTGGTATCTTTGTGAAATAGTCTGTAATGAACTTCGTTTTTCTTCTTCTGTTTTGCTCTTCCATAATGCTCAACTCAGTTGTTCTGCAAAGTGAATCACAAGTACCAACACATCTCTACTCACGATGAAAATACATTCAAACCCTTCTTCATGGGATGATCTGTGGGATGATTCTGTTGTAGTTTCATCAGCAAAGCCTCCAGATTTGACTAACTCACAATTTGGTAAAGTTTCCTTTGCTTTCACCAGCATTTGTTCACTCAGGAATTATGTAAGATTAGATTTGTTACCTGCTAAGTCGATGAATTGTTTTTAGTTGACCTTTAAAGGAATGTCACTGCCATCAATCTTATGACGGATAGTAGGTCAGCTTTGATTTGTTCGTTTTGCTCAGTTTCCTGATTTGATTGACTCTTTCCGGTACCTGTCAAAGACAACATCTATCCGTGTTCACCTCTTGCAGAAATTGTTGAATACTGCATCACTGAATGCATCAGAAAGATCTCCAAACGTCTTTGACCCTGCTAGCTTTCCCATTTCTTGCGTCATGGCTTATCCATCTATAGTGATGTAAGTTTTAAATTCTGTAGTAGGCAGGGTTTCAACGCTCACATCTTCCTCTAGGAGCTTTCCAAGTGCAGCCTTGTTTGTGGCTATGGCGAGTGGAACTGGAAAGTTCATGTCATAACAGCTTCTTGAGGTCTATCTCACGCCCTGCATATTTGGCCACCAGAAGTCGCTGAAAGAGCACCTTGTCAGCCTTTATTGTTTTACTCTTTTGTTTCGGGTCTGTCTTGTTCCGGGTCTGTCTTGTTCTCAACAATGTACACATTCTTAAGACTAACACTTTGTGATTGTTTCAGCTTCACGTGGAACCCCACAGAGAATCATTCCAGTTGGTTGACCAGCTTTTGAATATCGTCTCTGTCCCTTTTAATTCCTGAAGTGCCGAAATCCTTGTTTGCAAAAGGTGTATATTGTGCATCATCTACAGTTAAGCCAAACATGACGGACGTCTCGTCAACAAGACGGCTACGTTCATTGTATGTCAAACACCATTTGTCCCTTGCACTGTCTAATCGGGTAATCCCTGCTAGGCCACCTGCCACTTTTTCCACTTCGTTAACCTGTTCCAACGCCACGTCAGTACTGATCTGATTGCATGTTTTGTGTGTAGATTTTACAACAACGTTTCCATCCATGAACTGTCGGTGCACATCTGGGTGAGAAACTCTAGCTGGCTCACATCTGTTGCATACACTGTTCCCCATCTCATGTAGTTAGTATGGTCATAGTGGGCAAACCATGGCAACATTGCAAGAAAGGCAGATTTATGCATTTGCCAATCACCTGAACGTTCTGTGCATATGAACATTAGCAGTATTATAACCATGTTCATGTAATGTCTCCAGTAGATACTTGTTAGTGGCAATGTATCGTCACACTGCTCCAGTAATTGGAGTAGATGTGCATCTGGCACTGCATCTTCCACTGTTGCATTACTTCAGATGGGGTTTTGCTTAGATAGCCTTTGAAGATCTGCATTATCAAACCCTTGGTCTTTTGTCCACCCTAGAATCTGAGGCCACATGATTAGCTACAGTGGCTCCAATGTAGGTTTGTGCCCTCAGATTGTTCGGTTGTATAATTTGGCTGACATGTTGATTGTAGCCCAGAGTTTGTGTAGTGCTGATTGTAGCCCAGAGTTTGTGTAGTGCTGTCTCTCATGAAGTTTTTGGCAATATGGAAGCTCCCAAGATGAAGAAAAATCTTGCTACAAACTTCAGCATTCTCCCACTGAAGTTCCTTGGCCTTTGAATACAGTTGCTCTTCTAAAGTGACTACAGTGATCGTACCTTTCATATGTATTGTCAGAGGCGAAACTGAAATGCCAGGAGATACAGTGTCTCGCAGAATGTGTGTTTATCTATTAATCTTTCAGGGTCGACAATCCACAACTACAGCTACAAGATCTGATTCTGTCTTATTTCATGGAATGTAAAGCTTTTATGTGACACATATGTGAACATTGCAATTGCATTCGATATCTTGTACATACACTGGTGAAACATAGGTGCTTCGGAAACAGGCCCTGGTTACATCTACATAATATACTCAATATACTCACAGCATTGTTTGTGATACTGGGTACACCATACAAACCCTGTTGAAATAGACACCGTTGCAGCGGGGTAAGTTACATTTAACAAGATTTAACAAGATTGCCATCCCAAACAACAAGTTCCAGATGGCAAGTTGTCAAGGAAGCCATTGGCTTATCGAGAGTCCAACAATTTTATCATCTATGTGTAGCCCGCTCTTATCATATATCTGTCAATTCTATTTTTAAACATATTCACACTACTAGCATTAACACAATCATTTGGCAGTTTGTTCCATTCATTTATCACCCTCTGTGAGAAAGAGTACTTTCTCGTGTCCAACCTACACTGCTGCTTTGTTTCTTCTGGTTCTACTGCCTTCTTTAAGTTTGAAGAACATATTCCTATCAACATCCTCATAACCGTTCACTATTTTAAACATTTCTATTTGGTCTCCTCTTAGTCTCCTGGTCTCTAGTGTTGTCAAACCACATTGTAATAAGCGACATTCGTAACTAAGGTCTCTCAATTCTGGAATCATTTGAGTTGCACTTCTTTGTATTCTTTCTAGCTTTTCTATGTCCTTCTTATGATACGGCCTCCATGCTTGTATACAATATTCCAAATGTGGTCTAACTATTGCTTTGTACAGGGGTACAATTAGCTGTTTCTCCTTATATGTGATAGTTCTCCTAATTAGCCCTAGAATTTGATTTCCTTTCGAAGCAACAATACCACATTGCTCTGAAACTTTCATGTCAGCACTAAATATTACACCTAAGTCCTTGTCTTGTGTGGTTCTACCTAGTACAGCATCCCCCATTTTATATTCTTCATCCATGTTTCCATGTCCTATGTGTATGCATTTACACTTCCCAAAATTTAATAACATTTGCCACTTTTCTGACCATTTAACTAATTTATCTAGATCATCCTGTAAACTTTGTTTATCTGTATAATTTGTAACCTTTCTGGATACTTTTGTGTCATCTGCAAATGTTAGTGCTTTGCTAGATATGTCATCTTCTAGATCATTTATATATATTAAAAACAGTATAGGGCCTAATACTGATCCTTGTGGTACCCCACTCAAAACCGGTTTCCAGTTTGAAATCTCACCATCTACTATTACTCTCTGTCTACTGTGTGTAAGCCACTTTTCTATCCAGTTGATTACATCATTACCTATACCGTGGGCTTTTAGTTTAAGTAACAATCTTTGATGTGGCACTTTATCGAAAGCTTTCTGAAAATCTAAACATACAACATCCACTGGTGACTCGTCATCTACCCACTTTGTAATTTTTTCCAAAAAACATAAGAGATTGGTTAGACATGACCTTGCTTTTAGGAACCCATGTTGAGATGTATTTATTAATTTTTGTTTTACAAGGAATTCCACCATGTGGTCTCTAATTAATGTTTCGAGTAATTTACATACAACTGATGTTAAACTCACTGGTCTGTAATTTTCTGGTTTGTTCCTCGATCCTTTCTTAAATAGCAGTGTAATGTTTGCTTCTTTCCATTCTGAAGGAAAAATTCCTTCTTCTAGTGACATATAAAACAACAAATCATACCTCGACACCAATGGCGGCAATGACAAATAAAGGCGGTAATGTTATATTTTTGGTTGTCACTTAATGTTATTACATTATTTACTGAACCAGTTGGTGTTATTTTGTTTGGAAATGAACTGGCATTATTTTGTGATAAAAATAATTGGCATGTACCATGTACGTAAGAAGTTATAGAAACTATTGTACACATTTGATCCAGAAGCCAAATTAAAATATTGATATATTTGGATAGGTTTTATGTTTTTTTGTCGAATATTTCTATAATATTGACATAATTATTTGCCCCTGACATAGTCCTCCTTATTCCAGATATTTTGATACCACATTTATTTATGTAGCTGTATAATTTGTAGAGTTATAATTGATTATGTATACATAGCAAAATCGCGATAAAATCTGAACACCATCTTCACTAAATAGTTCACTACACAGAAAGAAATCACAATAGAAAGTGTCATCTGGGCTGGTTGTGACCGGTAAAGGTTATAGATAAACCCTGGCATGGATGACAGCCCTTTTGTGTTGGACTGTGGATAAGCCAATGGCTTCCTTGTCCACTTGTTACCTGGAGTTTGTGGCTTTGGATGGCAATCTTAAGACTAAAGGGTTCTTGGCAATGAGTTCAACCAGACAGTGTTGACAATGAGTTCAATCAGACAGTGTTGGCAATGAGTTCAATCAGACAGTGTTGGCAATGAGTTCAATCAGACAGTGTTGGCAAAGAGTTCAGTCAGACAGTGTTGGCAATGAGTTCAGTCAGACAGTGTTGGCAATGAGTTCAGTCAGACAGTGTTGGCAATGAGTTCAGTCAGACAGTGTTGGCAATGAGTTCAATCAGACAGTGTTGGCAATGAGTTCAATCAGACAGTGTTGGCAATGAGTTCAATCAGATAGTGTTGGCAATGAGTTCAATCAGAAGTGTTGGCAATGAGTTCAGTCAGACAGTGTTGTGAATGAGTTCAATCAGACAGTGTTGGCAATGAGTTCAGTCAGACAGAGTTCAGTCAGAATATTGCACCTGACTGTCTGTACATGTTTGATTCAGATGCGATCGCCAGCAATGGATAGTAGGGATGCGTTAAAGCTACACATCCCGGGGAAAGAAACGCCGACTCAGCAAGATGTGAATCCACAACTGTTACGTCTGCCCAGTAATGGAGCAGACTCCCTATCCTCTCCCCCAGTCCTCACGGTAGATGGGTTGGCCCAGGATGAAGCAAGGATGCAGCAGTTCCTCACAAGTAACTATCACTTACTGTGCAAGAGGATCTTCATGTCTCTTGACTTGTTTTTCTCATGGTTGCGATCTTGTGGCGTCTTCACCATCCACGACCAGGAGCTGGTGGAACACACCTACCCCATCAAGCTCGACAAAGCAGGTAAGACAACCTATCATTGTCATGTTGAGTTGTGAAAACTTCAGGGAATCTACTTATAAAGGTAAAATCTATTTCACAGTTACAACATTACAGTTAGCATCTCTCAAAGCAATATGGACAGCCAGACATTTCTCATAGCAATATGGATAGTCATAGTTGACATCTCTCATGGCAATATCGACAGCCATCGTTGACATTTCTCATGGCAATATGGATAGTCATAGTTGACTTCTCTCATGGCAATATGGACAGCCATATTTGACATCTCTCAAAGCAATATGGATAGTCATAGTTGAATTCTCTCATGGCAATATGGACAGCCAGACATTTCTCATAGCAATATGGATAGTCATAGTTGACATCTCTCATGGCAATATGGACAGCCATAGTTGACATTTCTCATGACAATATGGATAGTCATAGTTGACTTCTCTCATGGCAATATGGACAGCCATAGTTGACCTCTCATGGCAATATGGATAGTCATAGTTGACATTTCTCATAGCAATATGGACAGCCATATTTGACATCTCTCAAAGCAATATGGATAGTCATAGTTGAATTCTCTCATGGCAATATGGACAGCCATAGTTGACATTTCTCATGGCAATATGGATAGTCATAGTTGACATCTCTCATTGCAATATGGACAGCCATAGTTGACATTTCTCATGGCAACATGGACAGCCATAGTTGGCATTTCTCATGGCAATATGAATAGTCATAGTTGACTTCTCTCATGGCAATATCGACAGCCATAGTTGACTTCTCTCATGGCAATATGGACAGCCATATTTGACATTTCTAATGGCAATATGGATAGTCATAGTTGACTTCTCTCATGGCAATATGGACAGCCATAGTTGACATCTCTCATGGCAATATGGATAGTCATAGTTGACATTTCTCATAGCAATATTGACAGCCATAGTTGAAATTTCTCATAGCAATATGGATAGTTATAGTTGACTTCTCTCATGGCAATATGGATAGTCATAGTTGACCTCTCTCATGGCAATATGGACAGCCATAGTTGAAATTTCTCATAGCAGTATGGATAGTCATAGTTGACCTCTCTCATGGCAATATGGGCAGCCATAGTTGACTTCTCTCGTAGGCTGTCATAGCAGTATAGGCAGTCATAGTTGACATTATAATTGATATATATATATATATATATATATATATATATATGTAACCGGCATGGTTACTGGACATTTAGTAATTTATAATTGCCCCACCAATCACACCGCCGGTCACCCAGCAAGGGTCACGCGATAATACCAGAAGAGCACAGGGTTGATGGTGCCATTACTTGCCACCATATGGCAGCACCCTGGGTAATCTATAGATAATCTAGTTAATTAGTTATTATTATTATAACTATTTGTCTTATGGTTAATTGCATTTATTGTGTCCATTGCTGGTCCTGTTACTAATAATTAAGTTGTTTAAATAAAACATTTACCCAAGAGACAGTGGTCACATGTGGTCAGGGGGAGGGGCTGTGTCCCAGTGGGCCAGGCTGATCCCACTGTCAACAAGACAACAACAACCCTGTTTTGGTAAGTTTCTAAATACTTTGTTATACCTTAGAAAATGAATTCTTTCAATTTACAATGGTACCAAAATGTCTACTAGAGAATCTTCCATCTTTCTATGTAAACATATTTATATGTTCAGTTGTAATTACTTAATAGTGACTCAGATTACTGATGTGCTAAGAAGATGGGGAGCAAATGAACTGTCTGGACGTTAGGGAGGAATGTCTCCACCAGCTGTTTGTTAGCAGCTAGGGCTTAATGACATTTTGAAAGCTTGTAGCCAGTAGCTGGTAGAACAGGTTAGAAAGTTAAGTTTATTCATGTTTAGTACTGTTACATATAGTTAATGTATTATTATAGACAAAATACATTATGCAGGGACTGTGCATGTGTGGTATAATTATATAACATTCTGTACAGTTAAGCCAGAATCAGACTGGAGCACTCTCCCTCTCTTTGATGTTGTCATGATTAATCACCATGTGGCACTGGCTGGGTAGGGTGTGTGAAATATTCCCAAGGGACAAATGCTTGAGAGCAAGCTGGGGCCACACTAGATAGTAACTTGTAAACAGGGATCTAGTGTTGGTTTGATCATTTAATGTAGTATTGGTATCTTGATACATTTCTGGTGACACCATTGTGTTAGCATACATATAATAATGTAGTTAGTCACTCTTTTGTTTATTCATTTACAACTGATAATTGGTTGTATATCATTTACAGGTGCAGATGACCCCCTGTAAAATGCAGGATGTGGTTGCACTGAGTCGGTGCTCAGACACAGTTTTACATTTTTGATTAGGCCTGCAGTGCCCAGTTGGGGTGAGCATTGTTATTTTGGTTTTATGGGTTGTCATGAAGTATTACTATTAGGTTAGGAAACATTTAATTTGACGGTCATCCATAACTATCTTAAGGAACAAATTATAGACACTGCATATATATATATATATATATGTGTTTGTGGGTATTAGTACTGATTTGTGTAATCGTAGTCTCCAAGGATTGTGTACCTTTATATGTTATAAGGGATGTTAAGCATAACTGATATTGTGTTATTCATGGAGTACATCAAATTTTTATTAATTGTAGCTGCATTTTTAGCTGAGTATATTTGTTGTATACTTCACCACTTAGGAGTTGACACAGTGTTTAAAGACTATAAACCTATGTATCTTATTGGTACTAAGTCGGTCATGGCATATTGCTGGATAGAAATCTAGATACAAATACCACAGGTGCCAACCTGCTATTTGGTGTCGGAGATAATCTATAGGTAATAATTATGTACCAATGTTATGCAGGGAATAGATGTTTTTGACTCTGTTGATTAATGATCCTGTGTAACTATTGTAGTAGTGCATGTAGTAATAATATTTTTGTATGTTTTACAGGTTTTTTTGATATAGTTTTTGTTATACAAAATAAAGGAAATCACCATTTCCCGTCTTCATGCGATTCCGCGGTTACAAAATGGTGTCAGAAGTGGGATGAAGACAACAAAATAAACCCCAGCTGGAAGGAATGATGACATCACGAGAATGAAGATAACTTGACGTCCATCGGTCAGCGCTAGCAGAAGTGATGCGAGGCTCCGATAGCTGTGCAAGGAACATCGATGCTGCTAACATCTGCTGTTGTGTTGTGGGTTGCGTAATGCAAGTGACTGTGAGACGTCGAAGTTGATTCCGAAGTGACGAACATTCAAGGTGGCAACTTCCGAGGTGACAACTTCGTTTGGTGCCTACATGAGTAGGACCAGTTCCGAACAGAACCGAGTGACACGTTTGAACTGTGACAGGGACACTACAGAAAATGTCATGCCTGTAATAGCTATGTGTAATGTTGTTTTCTTGTAGCGTGTGTATCCTTGAACTGGTACAGGCCAGATATTGTATGTTATGTATAATGTTTTTCTTGCAGCTTTTCCCTGCAGCTTGGGTATCATGGTACAGGCCATGTGTTGCGATGAATACTGCTAGGATATTTTTAATGTCACTCCTGCTTTGGAGCTGGGTCATTAGGTGGGTCTTGGTTATCTAGCTTGGTCTTGGCAGTGATAGTACATGGTGCCGGTTAACTCCTCGGAGTAATTTTATAGACTGTGTCCTAAGAAAAGGTAATCCTGCAGTTGTTCCTGGTTACACGCGTGACCATTGCTTGGTGTTAAGGCTTGTCACTACCGAGATATTTACTCAGTTGTTAAATATAATTATTAATTTCTTCATGCTTGGGGTTGCCTGCCTGTAGTCATGGATGTCTTGGAGGAGCAGCTTAAGGTGTTGCGACTGCAGCTTGAGCAATCCCGGGCTCAAACAGCAGAAGCAGAGCAGGAGAAGGCTGCAGCGGAAGCTGAGTGGAATGCTCAGAAAGCACATCTGCAGCGAGAATTAGAACGAACCGGTGAGGCCGTACTCAGAGAACCTTCAGCCGTACCGCCACAGCGCATTTATGTGCAAAGGGAGCGGCGGATGCCTAAGCTGTGCGGTCGACCCCAGAAGCCAGATGATCCGGATGTGGATGACTGGGCTTCAGATATTGAGAGCCACCTGAAGGCCAGTCCATTTTCTGATCGCGAGGGGCTGAACTTCATCATGGACCACCTTAGTGGGGCAGCTGGACAAGAGGTAAGGTTCCGAGAGCCTAGAACAGCTGAGGAGGCTCTTCAGATTGTAAGGAGTGTCTTCGGCGATGTAGACACAGTGGGAGCGGCACAAGAGGCCTTTTATACACGGGTTCAGCAGCCAGGCGAGACGCTGTTAGATTATTCACTTGCCCTAGTGAAGTTGTTTGGGAAACTGAGCAAGCGACAGACTAGCTTAGCCCCACTGAGGAATGAAACCCTGAAGGGGCGGTTTGCTTCAGGAGTGCGTGAGCCGCACTTGCAACGCGAAATGCGCCGGCTCGAGATGGATCAGCCGGGAATGTCCTTCTGGGAGTTCCGTGACAGGGGAGTCTCCTGGTTAGGGAAGGAAGTTCCCAAGAAGATGGTTTCCCAAGATGTAATCAGCACGGTCGCTGGTACTGGTGATGGTAATGCCGCCATAGTGAAGGTGTTAGAAGCCCAGCAGCAGCAACTGCAGCGAATGCAAGACCTTCTAACAAAACAGCAACAGCAGCTAGACAGTGTTAGGAACACACGAAGCTGGGAAGCCCGGCGTCAGCCCAAGCATGGTTACAATGCCGAGGGGAAACGGATTTGTTATACGTGTGGATCCATGGACCATATCAGCCCCAATTGTCCCCAGAAGATTGTAAAGACGGAAAACTAGATGCTACCTCTGCACAAGTCCAGGTAGGGGAGGGCGAGCTAAAGGACCCATCAGATGTGGAAGCGTTGATGGAGAAAGCCATCGGTAAATGTCCAGTGGTGGAGGTAAAGGTGAGTGGGCAGTCGGCAAACTCTTTGTTGGACACCGGAGCAGAAGTGTCCACCATCACCGAGGGATTCTTCAGGAACCACCTGCTGCCATGTGGACAGACACTGAAGGATATCACAGGATGGATCTCCATCAAGGCTGCAAATGGGTTGCCTGTGCCCGATCTCGGCTATGTAGAATGTGAGGTGATTGCATTGGGGAAGGTTTTTAAGGATATGGGTTTCCTTGTGACAAGGGATCCAGTGGACCCTGTCCTACGACAGCGGAAATGTGAATGACCACTATTGCAAAAAGTTTGGTTATATTTGTTCAGTTGCTCATGGGATAGCAACAATTTAATCAGGTGGGTATGTAACCGGCATGGTTACTGGACATTTAGTAATTTATAATTGCCCCACCAATCACACCGCCGGTCACCCAGCAAGGGTCACGCGATAATACCAGAAGAGCACAGGGTTGATGGTGCCATTACTTGCCACCATATGGCAGCACCCTGGGTAATCTATAGATAATCTAGTTAATTAGTTATTATTATTATAACTATTTGTCTTATGGTTAATTGCATTTATTGTGTCCATTGCTGGTCCTGTTACTAATAATTAAGTTGTTTAAATAAAACATTTACCCAAGAGACAGTGGTCACATGTGGTCAGGGGGAGGGGCTGTGTCCCAGTGGGCCAGGCTGATCCCACTGTCAACAAGACAACAACAACCCTGTTTTGGTAAGTTTCTAAATACTTTGTTATACCTTAGAAAATGAATTCTTTCAATTTACAATGGTACCAAAATGTCTACTAGAGAATCTTCCATCTTTCTATGTAAACATATTTATATGTTCAGTTGTAATTACTTAATAGTGACTCAGATTACTGATGTGCTAAGAAGATGGGGAGCAAATGAACTGTCTGGACGTTAGGGAGGAATGTCTCCACCAGCTGTTTGTTAGCAGCTAGGGCTTAATGACATTTTGAAAGCTTGTAGCCAGTAGCTGGTAGAACAGGTTAGAAAGTTAAGTTTATTCATGTTTAGTACTGTTACATATAGTTAATGTATTATTATAGACAAAATACATTATGCAGGGACTGTGCATGTGTGGTATAATTATATAACATTCTGTACAGTTAAGCCAGAATCAGACTGGAGCACTCTCCCTCTCTTTGATGTTGTCATGATTAATCACCATGTGGCACTGGCTGGGTAGGGTGTGTGAAATATTCCCAAGGGACAAATGCTTGAGAGCAAGCTGGGGCCACACTAGATAGTAACTTGTAAACAGGGATCTAGTGTTGGTTTGATCATTTAATGTAGTATTGGTATCTTGATACATTTCTGGTGACACCATTGTGTTAGCATACATATAATAATGTAGTTAGTCACTCTTTTGTTTATTCATTTACAACTGATAATTGGTTGTATATCATTTACAGGTGCAGATGACCCCCTGTAAAATGCAGGATGTGGTTGCACTGAGTCGGTGCTCAGACACAGTTTTACATTTTTGATTAGGCCTGCAGTGCCCAGTTGGGGTGAGCATTGTTATTTTGGTTTTATGGGTTGTCATGAAGTATTACTATTAGGTTAGGAAACATTTAATTTGACGGTCATCCATAACTATCTTAAGGAACAAATTATAGACACTGCATATATATATATATATATATGTGTTTGTGGGTATTAGTACTGATTTGTGTAATCGTAGTCTCCAAGGATTGTGTACCTTTATATGTTATAAGGGATGTTAAGCATAACTGATATTGTGTTATTCATGGAGTACATCAAATTTTTATTAATTGTAGCTGCATTTTTAGCTGAGTATATTTGTTGTATACTTCACCACTTAGGAGTTGACACAGTGTTTAAAGACTATAAACCTATGTATCTTATTGGTACTAAGTCGGTCATGGCATATTGCTGGATAGAAATCTAGATACAAATACCACAGGTGCCAACCTGCTATTTGGTGTCGGAGATAATCTATAGGTAATAATTATGTACCAATGTTATGCAGGGAATAGATGTTTTTGACTCTGTTGATTAATGATCCTGTGTAACTATTGTAGTAGTGCATGTAGTAATAATATTTTTGTATGTTTTACAGGTTTTTTTGATATAGTTTTTGTTATACAAAATAAAGGAAATCACCATTTCCCGTCTTCATGCGATTCCGCGGTTACATATATATATATAGATTTAACAAGATTTGCTATCCAAGCCAAAGGCCCAGATGGCAAGTGGACAAGGAAGCCATTGGCTTATCGAGAGTCCAACAATGTTCATTTACTTATAACCCACCCTCCTGAGTTATGTGTCAACCTTGTTTTTAAACATATTCACGCTGCTAGCAGTTACACAATCTGTAGACAATTTGTTCCATTCATTTATTGTCCTCTGTGAGAACGAGTGCTTCCTGATGTCCAATCTACATTGATCCTTTACTAATTTTACCTCATGTCCTCTAGTTCTGCTATCCTTCTTGAGTGAGAAAAACATATATCTGATCTCCTCTTAACCTCCTTGTCTCTAGAGTTGTTAAACCACATTCCTTCAGGCGTTCTTCATAACTAAGGTCTCTCAGTTCTGGAATAATTTTAGTTGCACTTTAGTTGTATGCGTTCAAGCGTATCTATATCCTTCTTATGATATGGTCTCCATGCTTGTATACAGTATTCTAAATGAGGTCTAACTATTGCTTTATAAAGAGGTTTAATTAACTTTTTTCCCTTGTATATTATGTTTCTTCTAATCAATCCAAGAATTTGATTACCTTTGAAGCTGCAATACCACACTGCTCTGAAACTTTCATATCAGCGCTTATTGTAACTCCTAAGTCCTTTTCTTTTACAGTAGTACCCAGAACAGTATCTCCCATTTTATAGTTTACATCCAAGTTCCCATGTCCTGTATGTAGGCATTTACATTTCCCAAAATCTACTACAACTCGTTGTCTTCTGTCAGTCAGCCATTGTTCTATCCAGTCAGTTATGCTATCCCCGATACCATGGGCTTTTAATTTAAGTAGTAATCTTTGATGTGGCACTTTGTCAAAAGCTTTCTGAAAATCTAAACATACAACATCCACTGGTGACTCGTCATCTACCCACTTTGTAATTTTTTCCAAAAAACATAAGAGATTGGTTAGACATGACCTCGCTTTAAGGAATCCATGTTGAGATGAATTTAATAATTTATGCTTAACGAGGAAGTCCACCATATGGTCTTTAATTAACCTTTCTAATAATTTACCAATCACTGACATTAAACTCACTGGTCTGTAATTCTCTGACTTATTTCTCAAACCCTTTTTAAATAATGGTATGATGTTTGCTTCTTTCCATTCAAACGGAACAACTCCCTCTTTTAATGACAAGTTGAATACTCTTGCGAGTGGTATACTGATTTGTTCTACTGTTTCCATTAGTAATTTTGGAGAAATCCCATCCACTCCCAGTGATTTATTATCCTTCATTGCCTTTATTTTCTTAGTTACCAATTCTGGCTGGAGTTACAACTAATGGTCCTAAATAGTCAGATTTAGCCTCCTGAAATTTAGCATCAGCAACTGGTAATGAACTAATATCTTCTTTGATAAACACTGAACTGAAGTAACCACTTAGGTCTTCCGCCATTAAAAACCACTGTGATATTATATTTCCAGCACTGTCTTCTAGAGGTCCAACCTTGTCTTGTACGTTTTGTTTACTCCTGACATATGCATAAAAACTCTTGCTGTCATTTTTTAGTTACATGCTAGTTTTTGCTCATAGCTTCGTTTAGATTGTCTGATTTCAGTTGTAGCTGCATTAAGTGCCTCTTTGTAATTTGCATAGTCTTCTTCCTTTCTGGTATGCCTATAAACCCTCCACATAGTTTCTTTTAACACTATTTTTCTAATAGCCTCTTTTGACAAGTGTTTCTTTTTACACCGTTTTCCTTGTTTTTGGAAGGGAACAAATTTATCGATGATACTCTCAATTTCATATTTTAGAATATTCCAACATTCAATTGCGGTCTTATTCATCAGCATGTTATTCCAATCTAGCTTTGCTAAGTATTTTCTCATATCTTTGTAGTTACCTTTGTGGAAGTTTCTCTTGTATGTTTTTTTATTTTTACTTTCTGATTTTACATTGATGTCAAAATGTATTTGATTATGGTCACTGTTACCCAATGGTTTACATTGTCCACTAATTCTTTTTGTGATGACAAAACTATATCTAATACATTTTCTCCCCTGGCACATGCTGAGTAAGAAAGCTATCCTGGATTAAAAATAGAAATTGTTGGTCCTCACTCCCTGTGCTCTCTAGAGAATTCTATTGTATGTGTCCATGGTTAAAATCACCCATTATGATACATTCCCCTTTACTAACTTCCTTTATAGCGGTTTTTATTTTTGTGTTGTCCTCTTCGTTTATGTTTGGACTTCGGTAAACTAATCCAATAGTTAATTTTTAATTTCCTGAAACAATTTTGCACCAAACAGCTTCATCGCAATCTGCTTCCCTTTCTAGTTTTATGTCATAAGCCTGAATAGATTCTTTAACATATAAAATAACTCCCCCTCCCCTTCTTCCTATTCGATCTTTCCTAAACATTACGTATCCTGTCAGTCCTAATTCAGCATCTGTTATATCTATGTTGGCCCATTATTCAGTTAAACCAATTATGTGAGGGTCAATATCTTCTACCATAATGTTTAATTCATTTTTCTTATTTACTATGCTCCTTGCATTTAAACATACGCATCTATAACTTGTTTCAGAGATGTTTTTCAGACGATTTGATATTGGTTTGGTTTGAAATATCTCATTATATATGATATATCATATATATCATTATGTTATTGAAGTGTGAAGGTGTTTGCACTGTGTAGATAGATTTTCAATCATTATTGTAAGTTTTACATATTTTATATTACTACGCCAAAGCTGCTATATTAATAATAATAATAATTAACTTCTATGGCCCCTATATCCTCAGGAACATGATCTCAGAGGCGCAACAAAACAAAATCATTAAGCATAATTGTGAACAGGGACTACATATACATATACAATGGTTCATGTGTTTTTTATTTTATTTTCCTAGGTCACCTGATAGATATCATCACTTACAACAAGGGTTCAGCAGGGTTCAAGGCCTTCATGGAGGTCATTGAATATGAGTTTCCTTACGTGTTTACCCACATCATGGGTAGAAAGCCAGGCAAGCCACCACCAGGTAAATATTTACATGAGGTAGATCACATATATAGCTGTACTACTAACTGCTTAACTTTCAATATGTGACCGCGTCTGCCAGGTGGCATACTGTCACATTCGTGGCATCGCAACTGTCAGGAAATGCCTTGCAAAACAATCATTCATGCTTTAGTCATGTCGCGCTTGGACTTCGGCAACGCTATGCTTTACGGACTGCCCGAGACACAGCTGCGGAAACTGCAGATGGTTCAAAACTCCGCAGCATGGCTGATTACCGGAACCCGCAGACGAGATCACATAACACCAGTTTTATTCAGTTTACATTGGTTGCCTGTTCGTCAGCGAATTGAATTTAAGCTTCTTTTACTTTTCGCGCTGTTCATCATCTCTGCCCAATGTATCTGTCATCGCTAGACACATCCACCCAAACACTGAGATCTGCCGATCAATGTCTATTGACTATACCTTGGTACCATCTCGAGCGGTATGGTTGTCAGGCCTTTTCTTTGGCAGGGCCAACACTGTAGACCGCCCTGCCTCCCGCAATTAGGCAAGCCAACTGTGTTGCGGTATTCAAGTCACTCCTGAAAACACATTTCTTTCGCGATGCCTTCCGAACACTCTATTGACATTTTAGTTACTCAAACATTTTACTTATTTAACTTATTATTTATTTAATTTGTTTATTTAACTTATATGATTAACTTATATGTTTATCTAATGTATCAACTTAATTTTAACTTTTTTATTTTAATTTAATGTATTTATTTATTTAGCTTCTTTACATAACTTATTTATTTGATTCATTTATTTAACTTTTTAATTAACTTATGTTTACCTGTCTCTTAACCACAATTTATTTTAGCTTTTCAATTAATTTTTTATTATTTAGCATTATCTTGTTAGCGCCTTTGAGCAGGAACACACGGCGCATTATAAATGTATAATAATAATAATAAATTTTATTATGCTTTTCTAAAATTATAGTGTTTATCGTCTTTGTTTTAAAAGGCTGGGCTCTTGCAAGTGTATTTAGCCGCATGCAAGAATGTCAGTCATTTGTAACTTTCAGAATACCGTGGCAGTGTGCGCATGGAAGGCAGCATAAAGCAGCACAGCAGGACCTTCTGGGACCAGGCTACAGAGGACATGGAGAAGGTCACATCAAGGGTGAATGAGGAGATCATGCAAAGGTTCAAGGCCGTGGCTCTGAGGGCCCAGGTAAAACACAACAACCTATTTACTACTTATTATCGTGAGCCAGGTAAATAACTACTTGTTATCGTGGGCCAGGTAAATAACTACTTGTTATCGTGGGCCAGGGAAATAAATACTTGTCATCTTGTCCCAGGTGAATAATTACTTGTTATCGTGGGCCAGGTGAATAACTACTTGTTTTCATGGGCCAGTTGAATAACTACTTGTGTTCGTGGGCTAGGTGAATAACTACTTGTTATCATGGGCCAGGTAAATAACTACTTGTTTTCATGGGCCAGGTGAAAAACTATTAACTACAACAGATGTGTTGATTGCTACACTGGTCCATATGGTCTGATTGACATGTGATTGATGGATGTGTGCATCAGCAACACTGGTCCATGTTCATATATATATAATATTATGGTCTGGTTGACAGGCGTGTTGACGGATTTGTGCATCAGCTACATTGGTCCATGTTCATATGGTCCAGCTGATAGGTGTGTTGATGGATATGTGCATCAGCTACACTGGTCCATGTTGACAGGTGTGTTGATGGATGATTATCAATCAGTAAATATCTAAGTCTTACCAATCACATCTGGTTGCAGTTTATATTGTTATGCAATTATTACATTCTGATTCTGTTGTGAGTCATACAATGTGATATGACTCATTGTTGTAGGAAACAGAAAGCATGACTCTGAACTCTCTGCAGGAAGAGATTGTGACTCTCAGGGAAGAAAAAGGTAAACCCCAGTCTCTGTTATTCTGGAAGTGTTAGCAGAATTGGAACTAAAAACAATGCAATTTTAAAAGCATTCTAATAATAAATAATTTAATTTAAGATTATTAATAATTTTTGCACAAATAAAGCTCATTTATGTTTGGCAAATGATCAGCTTAAGTTGTGTCTGATAACATCAGAGCCACTGAACACCCTTGTTGGAACTTCACTTTTGTTGGAACTTCACCCTCGTGGCAACTTCACCTTGTTTGCAACTTCACCCTCGTTGCAACTTTACCCTCGTTGCAACTTCAACTGTTTTTATATTTGAAATAACACTAACTGTTCTTCTGTGACTCCTTTAAGAAATGATCAGACATTGGACCATCACTCGTGTGTTTGCAGTGAACTTGGAGAGTCTTGCGGCCAAGTACCGTCTAGAGCGGGATGAGGGGTGTGCTAAATGCAGGCAGTTCCAGCAGCAGAAAGATGTCTCCAACATGAAGGTGGTTGAGTTAGGTCAGCAGGTCAATCAGCAGCAGACGGAACTGAGCAGGCTGAAGAGTGAGTCAGCTACCAGCATTACTAAAACTGCTCCAAGAGCTACACGTTTGAAGTCTGACAAGAATTATATGGCAGCTGTTGTTATAAGCAAGAGTACGAAAACAAAGTGATCACATGACTAGTCAGAATTGTAATAGTGGGGCTGCCATCTTGAAGTTAGGACAATTTTGCCTCAGTTCACTCAGCTGTATAAACGAGTACTTGGCTTAAACACGCTGGACGTCCGTGAATAAATATTTTTTGTGCAGTAATTGCTGCATGGCTAATACTGTATGCCAGATAAGTTGAGTTGGTGTTTGAATGAACAGGTCTATCAGGGGTGGAAGGTAAATGCTTTATATCTTCCCAAGGGCTAAATACAGCACTGTATAAGAACTTACCCTTTTCATCTTTATTTTCAGGTGGTCACTGGGAGAACGATGTGAGGGGTTCATTAAAGGCACCAGTAAGTTTTTGTGTTTTCATCATATCGCTTATATTAGAATTGAACATTTGCCAAAACTACACCACACCAAACCAGTTAGGGTCTCTGTAGAGTATGTGTCATGAACATGCATTACATAACTTAATGTAATTCAAATTAATGTGTTCTAATGAACCTAGTAAAGTTAACAGCTTGCACTAATATAACACGTGGTGTTGTTAGCAGAAAGACGACTTGCTGAAGAAGATCCAACACATGATAGATGAAAACAGCTCTGCCCAGGAGCACCATGACAAAGAGGTTCAGGAGCAGCTGGAGCAACTGAAGCATGAGAGAGACCATGTGAGTAACGGCCGGCTTACATGAACCATTTGTGTTCCAGTTGGTCGGGCAACACCATGTCGCATGACAAAGCACAGCTAAGTTAAGTTTGCGTTTAGACAAGTGACATGTCTAGGCACTGCGAATGTTACCTATTGACTCGTGCCAATCCTGACTTGAGCTTTGATGAAAGGTCATGATTGGTGCACCAGGTGTTGGTCTTATCAGTCGCTGATTGAGCACTGCTTCAATAATTGCAGCTGCCAGTGTAACTGGACCCAGTTCCAGTTCCACCAACACAAATGTTGCCACACATTGGCCTCGCTAATCGGTCTCGCAAGGGTGTTTAGACGGCCGATTCTTGCCCTGCTGTATTCCATGACACCACGTCATGAAACACTTTTGTAAACCAGCGTTAGAACAACCTGTACACTTTAGGACAGCTTCCCTAGTCTATGAATTGTTCTTCGTGTGTTTGTGTGTTTGTACATCTACTTCTCATTTGAGCAATTCCTTTAACAATGAGGATTAAACACTGTTGAATGGGCCCTGTAGAAAAATAACATGAAATGAAAATAATGACAACCAAGTTGATTGCTTGATTGATCGATTCGCTGATCATTATTTTGATCAATTTGTTTCTCTCATGTTTCAGTTGTACAATTTATGGCAGCAGGAAAAGGGGAAACGGGAGCACGCCTTCATCGAATGCTCCTACTACCTCGAGAAGTCAAAGCAGCTAGAAAATGAAATGAAACAACTAATTGATGTTGCTTACTCTAGTCCAGTGAGTATCCTAAGCCAGTCAGGAGGTCATGCACCACTCCAGTGAGTATACTAGGCCAGTCAGGAGGTCATGCACCACTCCAGTGAGTATACTAGGCCAGTCAGGAGGTCATGCACCACTCCAGTGAGTATCCTAAGCCAGTCAGGAGGTCATGCACCACTCCAGTGAGTATACTAGGCCAGTCAGGAGGTCATGCACCACTCCAGTGAGTATACTAGGCCAGTCAGGAGGTCATGCACCACTCCAGTGAGTATACTAGGACAGTCAGGAGGTCATGCACCACTCCAGTGAGTATACTAGGCCAGTCAGGAGGTCGTGCACCACTCCATTGAGTATCCTAGGCCAGTCAGGAGGTCTTCCACTACTCCAGTGAGTATCTTAGTCCAGTCAGGAGGTCTTACACCACTCCAGTGAGTATCCTAGGCCAGTCAGTAGGTCTTACACCACTCCAATGAGTATCCTAGGCTAGCCAGGAGGTCTCACACCAATTTAGTACGTATCCTAGGCCAGCCAGTAGGTCTTCCACTGGGCTGGGCATGTAATCTAGAGTGATGCCATGTCTGTTGCACATAGAGAGGCTGGGCATGTAATCTAGAGTGATACCATGTCTGGTGTACATAGAGAGGCTGCGCATGTAATCTAGAGTGATACCATGTCTGTTGCATATAGAGAGGCTGGACATGTAATCTAGAGTGATACCATGTCTGTTGTACATAGAGCGGCTGTGCATGTAATCTAGAGTGATATACTATGTGTTGTACATAGAGAGACCGGGCTTGTAATCTGAAGGATCGCAAGGATCTGCCCAGTGTCATCAGCAAGAAACTCGTCACTCCAAGTACAGAAGTTCCCACGTCCTTCTTTGCCAATGATGTTGATACAGGTAAGTGACCATTAAACACCTTATTATGTGTCTTTTGTCTGCCTTTGAGACAATGTTTATTGGGATTTTAATTATTGTGGGGCAGTGAACGTTACAAATGTGGGATTCTACGAGTTTGCTATGAGAACAAATTTAGAAAATATTTTGTTGTTAGAAAGATGGACATTAACCTATTTATGCAGTTTAATTTACATTTTAGTTTAATCTAAATACAGTATAAGTAAACTTGTAACCTTTGACTGTGACATAAAGGGTTTCAGGGTCTGATGACTGTGACATGTTGATGTATGGATTTCAGGGTTTGTGGATGTTGGCAGTGATTGGAATAGGTTGACACGGCACAAAACTCACCTTTTGTTCCGTCACCCACAGAGTATGGTGGAAACAGGTAACCTTTGTCACTTACACTTGCCAATAACAAAATAACCTATTCAGTATTTAACACATTGGATAATATCTACTCAGATATTTCATGAGTAAACTTTATGGGACAGTTTTGCTGCCATATTTACGGAACACTTGAGTTATGAATTTGTAGATCTATTGAAAATACGGGTGGTACATAAGACTGAGCAGTGGTGCCTAGGCTTCAGTTGCCTATGCATCAGTTGCCTAGGCTTCAGTTGCCTAGGCTTCAGTTGCCTATGCATCAGTTGCCTAGGCTTCAGGGACCTAGGCTTCAGTTGTCTACAGTTCAGTTGCCTAGGCTACAGTGACCTATGCTTTATTTGCCTAAGCTTCATTTGCCTAGGCTCCAATGACCTATGCTTCAGTTGCATACGCTTCAGTTGCCTAGGTTTCATTGACCTATGCTTTAGTTGCTTATGCTTCATTTGCCTAGGTTTCAGTGACCTATGCTTCATTTGCCTAGGCTCCAATGACCTATGCTTCAGTTGCATATGCTTCAGTTGCCTAGGTTTCATTGACCTATGCTTTAGTTGCTTATGCTTCATTTGCCTAGGTTTCAGTGACCTATGCTTCATTTGCCTAGGTTTCAGTGACCTATGCTTCAGTTGCATACGCTTCAGTTGCCTAGGTTTCATTGACCTATGCTTTAGTTGCTTATGCTTCATTTGCCTAGGTTTCAGTGACCTATGCTTCAGTTGCCTAAGTTTCAATGACCTATGCTTCAGTTGCATATGCTTCAGTTGCCTAGGCTTCAGTGACCTTTGCTTCAGTTGCCTACATTTCAGTTACATAGGCTTCAGTGACTGACCTAGGCTTCAGTTAGCAGCAACAAGATTAAACTCTAGTGCATTGATGTTTGCTGCTATTGGACTATTGCACAACAATAACAGATCATACCTACTTTCTTCGTTGTTGCAACATATGGAAATCATGTGAAGATTATCTTTTCAACCTTAGGCTCTGAAGCGTATCCATCCATTGATAGAAACTTACATATTATTATTATTATTATAGCTGAAATCACATATTTCTGATGGCAAATGCACTTCATAAACAATGGTTGTTATATATCTACTTCGTGTTTAACTCTTCACCTGTCAAGTTGCTTTGTATAAGAACAAAGAGACCTGATTAACACATTGTCCTCAAGAGACTCCTGAAAGTGAGGTGTGCTTCTAGAACGTTCCACATTCCGCCAGCATCCATCAGCCACTGGCGACCATCGAAGGTCAGCCTACTTATCACCCTTCCCCATCCAAGTCATGCAGAAATTTCTCGATACAACCTTACTCGTGCCAAGGCTATCATTCCGAGGGTGAGTGGCCACTGTTTTACATATATTAGAATGAGGGCAAACATTATGCTTAAATATTTCTTGTCATTGTATTAAGGATAGGCAAATTTAAAGAAATGAGCAGGTTTATCAACCTTTCCACCCAAGATTACAGTTGAAATGTTGCACCAACTGGATGTTAACAAACACACAACATAAATGCTTGCACATTCTTGCACGCACATGCATGCACACACACACACACACACACAGAATAAAACTCCATTTACACTGTGCTCTGTGCAAAATTATGGCGATCGAGTCATATTGTAGTGTAGATACACTTTAGGATTAAATGGCTTCAGTTACCTCGTAGCCCAGATAGCTGTGTATTATCTGGGTTGATATATCATGGTAAGATGCTCTAGACCAATCAGGTAGTCTTATTACTATGATATATCCATCCAGATAACACATGGCTACCTTGTTATGAGAATTCTATGTGATGCATACATGTGTGAACATTGAGTGGATATCAACGCTGAAGCTAGCCATCATATAACAGGCTAGGAATGAGTTTAGCTTGTTGTATGTTGTGGATGTACAATGCATGTGTGTGCAAGGACTGTACACTGTGTCTGTAGGCCGGCGTCTGAGACCGTGGAGGTAGACGCTGACCTGTTGAGGCGACACATCACGTTGGTGGGCGGCTCCTACACGGGCATATTTGTTGATGACATTGGCAAGGCAAATGATCCTAGCACCAGTCTCACTGTGGGCGACCAGATTCTAAAGGTGGGTTCAGATGGAGTGATGCAATATATATTTTCTTGAGTATGGTTCTTTACAGAGCCTCCCTGACAACATTGTAAATCGAAATGCAAAAATACATGAAAATGATTGTGACCGCAGTAGAGGCAGAATGAAATGATTCATAATTGAAAATTTAATGCAAAAAGCAAATGTGATGAAGTGGTTTAGTGTAATTAAAGAAATAAAAAATTGACTTTACATTGAGAACATTATGCTCCATTTCAGAGTTACCACAATCAGGAAGTTTTGAGCCTGAATAGATATTAATGATTACATGTCTATCCATGTTTGTACTTCAATATAGGTGGGCCAATCAGTGCAAGATATGTATTACATTGATGGCATGACGCTGGAGCAGGTGTTGTTGCTACTGAAGCGTTTCTCTGGCCCAGTCACTCTCTGCAAACTGTCAAACATCTCGGGTGAGTCAAAGTACACACACAGCTCTCTCAGTTCATGATAACTTCATGGGCGAGTGGATGGGCAGGTATATGGGTGATTGGAAGGGAGAGTGGATGGGTGGGTGGATGGATGAGCGGATGGGTGAGTGGATGGGCGGGTGGATGGGCGAGTGGACAGGTGGATGGATGGCGAGTGGATGGATGAGCGGATGGACGAACGGATGGGTGAGTGGATGGGCGGGTGGATGGGCGAGTGGACGGGTGGATGGATGGCGAGTGGATGGATGAGCGGATGGATGAGCACTTGGGTGAGTGGATGGGCGAATGGACGGGTGGATGGATGGCGAGTGGATGGATGAGCGGATGGATGAGCAGATGTGTGAGTGGATGGGCGGGTGGATGAGTGGGTGGATGGGTGAGTGGACGGGTGGATGGATGGCAAGTGGATGGATGAGCGGATGGATGAGCAGATGGGTGAGTGGATGGGTAAATGGATGGGTGAGCATGCTAGTGGGCAGGAGGGTTGGTGGGGTCACAGTGAAACTGAATATGGGACGGTGGGGTATATATATATATATATATATATATATATATATATATATATATATATATATATATATATGCCATATTCATCCTATTAAACACACAGAATGTTTGACACATTTTTGAGATGCAGAACAAATTGTAAATTTTTTTTAACCAAAATCGGTGTAAAAATAAATGGAGGTGCCATAATCGTTTTTTATGCTGTCATCACTGAACCTTGAATAAAATGGGGGTGAATGCTCATTAGGGCGTGTATGCATGATAAAACAAATATGGTGTATGAGAGTTTGCATATATGTATGCAAGTATACCCAGTATGTATGCTTTTAAAGGGTGTCAAACCAATGTATCTACATATCAAATGTTTTTCGAAAATGTTAAACATATTACTAAAAAATATTATGATGATATAATTAGATTTTAATGCAATATTAAAAGTGCTGATATAATTAGATTTAAATGCAGTATTAAAAGTACTATACATCCTATTTGATCAGTGACATGTAAACACAACAAAAATGCTTGTGTTCAATGTTGAATGCATGTTACCTTATATAATTTGAAAGATATTCATGAAGAAGTAAGAAAGATACATTGGGAAAGCCACAAGCTGGATGGATTGCAGTCTTACTGATGTTATCTAATACAAATACTTATGATGTTCACCAACATGATATTTCTGGATCTATGTTGCTCTGTTGCTGTTTACCAGGTCTTGGGAAGTTGCACAATGCCAGAGAGAATCACGAGATCATCCATGGTGACTGTTTCTGCGTAGTCATTGAGTGAGTGTGCACTGTGTTCACAATGTGTCCACTCTCTGTCCTTTCAGTTAATTTTCTCTTTGCACACAGTTCTCCTTCACACAACCAACACATCTGAGCTCATGACATTTAAAATACAGATAGTCAGAATAACAGTTGACCTGCTAGTTTAACATGTGAACAGTTGCAAAGCTTCATATATGTAGGCCTACTGTACTTGATTACAATGTCAATTCTACATATAGTGTATGTAGGGTGTAAGTTCATTACCATTGGTCCACTTACCAAACATTTGTTATTTCTGCCCTACAGAAAAACAGTTGCTTCGCACGATGCTGATTGGTTGTCACTGGAACGAGGCAATATCGTCATGGTAACAGAAACAGTGCATGGTGCAACATGGAACTGTAAGAGCTGTTGGTTTGGTGTGAAACTGAACCACAAAAATGCCAACTTATTACAAAGTGGCTGTCTGCCCAGTGAACAGAAGTAAGTCATCTACTGAGTCCTGTATTGAGGGTACTATACTTGGTATTATACTTGGTACTGTACTTGGTACTGTACTGTGTGCTGTACTGGGTGCTGTACTGGGTGGCTGTTCTGGGTACTATACTGTATGCTGTACTGGGTACTGTACTGTGTGCTGTACTAGATGCTGTACTGGGTGGCTGTTCTGGGTACTATACTGTATGCTGTACTGGGTACTGTACTGTGTGCTGTACTAGATGCTGTACTGGGTGGCTGTAATTGGTGCAGTACTGGGTGGCTGTTCTGGGTACTATACTGTATGCTGTACTGGATGCTGTACTGGGTACTGTACTTGGTGATGTACTGGGTGCTGTACTGGGTACTATACTGTGTGCTGTATTGGGTGTTGCACTGGGTGCTGTACTGGGTGAGGTACTGGGTACTGTACTGGGTGCTGTACGGGGTGCTGTACTGGGTGCTGTACTGGGTGCTGTACTGGGTGCTACACTGGGTTCTGTACTGGGTGTTGTACTGGGTGATGTATTGGGTTCTCTATTAGGTGCTGTATTGGGTGATGTACTGGGTACTGTATTGGTGCTGTACTGGGTGATCTACTGGGTACTGTACTGGGTGGTGTACTGGGTGCTGTACTGGGTTCTGCACTGGGTGCTGTACTGGGTGGTGTACTGGGTACTGTACTGTGTGCTGTACTGGGTGCTGTACTGGGTGCTGTACTGGGTGATCTACTGGGTACTGTACTGGGTGCTGTACTGGGTGCTGTACTGGGTGATCTACTGGGTACTGTACTGGGTGCTGTACTGGGTGGTGTACTGGTTGGTGTACTGGGTGCTGTACTGGGTTCTGCACTGGGTGCTGTACTGGGTGGTGTACTGGGTACTGTACTGGGTGCTGTACTGGGTGCTGTACTGTGTGCTGTACTGGGTGCTGTACTGGATGCTGTACTGTGTGCTGTAGTGGGTTCTGCACTGGGTGCTGTACTGGGTACGATAGTAGGTACTTTACTTAGTATGGAACATTGTGGCATAGTGGTTAGAACATTGACCTCTCAGTGGTTAGAACATTGACCTCTCAGTGGTTAGAACATTGACCTCTCAGTGGTTAGAACATTGACCTCTCAGTGGTTAGAACATTGACCACTCAGTGGTTAGAACTTTGACCTCTCAGTTGAGAGAACCTGGGTTTGAATCCTCTTGCTGCTGTTTTGAAGCTTTAGCCCCCCCACCTTGCCTGTGCCTTTTGGAAGAGACACTAACAGCCGTTGGTCACTTTTACCTGGTGTCTATGCCAGGGGAAATAACAGATCCAACACAGGGAAATGGGAAAAGCCTGTCATGGACAGAACCAATGGTATCAAACTACAAAAAGCCACATGGGCGTTGAATTAGTTGTTACCAAATACTTGCTCTGATAATGGAGCCAAGCCACCTTGTCAAAGGCAGATACCAGAGCTATATAAGACCACACATTATTATTACTGCCCTCTGCGGCCATTTCTATGTGGTTCCAAACATCCATTCAATCAATGTTACTTACCCGTAGTTTAATTCAGTACATTCACAAAACTGACTGTAACTTTGCAGAACCTGTTTTGTTATGTGTCGTGATTCTATGCATAATATATATATTCTTTGTTAACATTATTATTTATTTTTTACATGCAGTCTGTCTGAATGGTTCTTCAGGTTCAATAAAACCCTCTTTTTCTAGTCCAGTGACCTGAAGTCAGTACAGTTATGTACTTTAAGGTGTCACAGCTCACAACATCTGTTCTGTGGTCCAGTAAACTATAGCTACTACAGTTCTGTTCTGTAAAATTTTACTGTTGAATAGTAAACTATTGTTCAAATGTACAATGCATATTTGCAATGTTAACACAATCTCTTTTACTTTGTCTACTTTGCAAACATTATAGCTTTAAAGTGTTGTATGGCAAATTTTTTATTGTCACATGACCATGATCATGTGACACAAGCTGAAGTAGTCTGGGTAGTTGCTGTAGGCAGTTCCACAATGGTAAACATACATGGCATTTACTCTAATCTACAGATCAAAGCGAGTTCCATCTACAGAAAGTTGCAATGAGTACAGTGTAGGAGCACTCACACGTCATGGTGCAGTCAAGTGCAGTAAGTACAGTGTAGGAGCACTCACACATCATGGTGCAGTCAAGTGCAGTAAGTACAGTGTAGGAGCACTCACACATCATGGTGCAGTCAAGTGTAGTAAGTACAGTGTAGGAGCACTCACACGTCATGGTGCAGTCAAGTGCAGTAAGTACAGTGTAGGAGCACTCACACGTCATGGTGCAGTCAAGTGCAGTAAGTACAGTGTAGGAGCACTCACACATCATGGTGCAGTCAAGTGTAGTAAGTACAGTGTAGGAGCACTCACACGTCATGGTGCAGTCAAGTGTAGTAAGTTCAGTGTAGGAGCACTCACGTCATGGTGCAGTCAAGTGCAGTAAGTACAGTGTAGGAGCACTCACACGTCATGGTGCAGTCAAGTGTAGTAAGTACAGTGTAGGAGCACTCACACGTCATGGTGCAGTCAAGTGCAGTAAGTACAGTGTAGGAGCACTCACACATCATGGTGCAGTCAAGTGCAGTAAGTACAGTGTAGGAGCACTCACACATCATGGTGCAGTCAAGTGTAGTGAGTACAGTGTAGGAGCACTCACACGTCATGGTGCAGTCAAGTGTAGTAAGTACAGTTTAGGAGCACTCACACATCATGGTGCAGTCAAGTGCAGTAAGTACAGTGTAGGAGCACTCACACATCATGGTGCAGTCAAGTGCAGTAAGTACAGTTTAGGAGCACTCACACATCATGGTGCAGTCAAGTGTAGTGAGTACAGTGTAGGAGCACTCACACGTCATGGTGCAGTCAAGTGCAGTAAGTACAGTTTAGGAGCACTCACACATCATGGTGCAGTCAAGTGTAGTAAGTACAGTGTAGGAGCACTCACACATCATGGTGCAGTCAAGTGTAGTAAGTACAGTGTAGGAGCACTCACACATCATGGTGCAGTCAAGTGCAGTAAGTACAGTTTAGGAGCACTCACACATCATGGTGCAGTCAAGTGTAGTAAGTACAGTTTAGGAGCACTCACACATCATGGTGCAGTCAAGTGCAGTAAGTACAGTGTAGGAGCACTCACACATCATGGTGCAGTCAAGTGCAGTAAGTACAGTTTAGGAGCACTCACACATCATGGTGCAGTCAAGTGTAGTAAGTACAGTGTAGGAGCACTCACACGTCATGGTGCAGTCAAGTGCAGTAAGTACAGTGTAGGAGCACTCACACATCATGGTGCAGTCAAGTGTAGTGAGTTCAGTGTAGGAGCACTCACACGTCATGGTGCAGTCAAGTGCAGTAAGTACAGTTTAGGAGCACTCACACGTCATGGTGCAGTCAAGTGTAGTAAGTACAGTGTAGGAGCACTCACACGTCATGGTGCAGTCAAGTGTAGTAAGTACAGTTTAGGAGCACTCACACATCATGGTGCAGTCAAGTGTAGTAAGTACAGTGTAGGAGCACTCACACGTCATGGTGCAGTCAAGTGCAGTAAGTACAGTTTAGGAGCACTCACACGTCATGGTGCAGTCAAGTGCAGTAAGTACAGTGTAGGAGCACTCACACATCATGGTGCAGTCAAGTGTAGTGAGTACAGTGTAGGAGCACTCACACGTCATGGTGCAGTCAAGTGTAGTAAGTACAGTTTAGGAGCACTCACACATCATGGTGCAGTCAAGTGCAGTAAGTACAGTGTAGGAGCACTCACACATCATGGTGCAGTCAAGTGCAGTAAGTACAGTTTAGGAGCACTCACACATCATGGTGCAGTCAAGTGTAGTGAGTACAGTGTAGGAGCACTCACACGTCATGGTGCAGTCAAGTGCAGTAAGTACAGTTTAGGAGCACTCACACATCATGGTGCAGTCAAGTGTAGTAAGTACAGTGTAGGAGCACTCACACATCATGGTGCAGTCAAGTGTAGTAAGTACAGTGTAGGAGCACTCACACATCATGGTGCAGTCAAGTGCAGTAAGTACAGTTTAGGAGCACTCACACATCATGGTGCAGTCAAGTGTAGTAAGTACAGTTTAGGAGCACTCACACATCATGGTGCAGTCAAGTGCAGTAAGTACAGTGTAGGAGCACTCACACATCATGGTGCAGTCAAGTGCAGTAAGTACAGTTTAGGAGCACTCACACATCATGGTGCAGTCAAGTGTAGTAAGTACAGTGTAGGAGCACTCACACGTCATGGTGCAGTCAAGTGCAGTAAGTACAGTGTAGGAGCACTCACACATCATGGTGCAGTCAAGTGTAGTGAGTTCAGTGTAGGAGCACTCACACGTCATGGTGCAGTCAAGTGCAGTAAGTACAGTTTAGGAGCACTCACACGTCATGGTGCAGTCAAGTGTAGTAAGTACAGTGTAGGAGCACTCACACGTCATGGTGCAGTCAAGTGCAGTAAGTACAGTGTAGGAGCACTCACACGTCATGTTGCAGTCAAGTGCAGTAAGTACTCTGACATGTTGTAGTCAAGTGCAGTAAGTACCCCGACATGTTACAGTCAAGTCCAGTAAGTACTCTGACATGTTGTAGTCAAGTGCAGTAAGTACTCTGACATGTTGCAGTCAAGTGCAGTAAGTACTCTGACATGTTGTAGTCAAGTGTGGTAAGTACTTTGACATTTTACAGTCAAGTGCAGTAAGTACTCTGACATGTTGTAGTCAAGTGCAGTAAGTACCCTGACATGTAGCAGTCAAGTGCAGTAAGTACTCTGACATGTTGTAGTCAAGTGTGGTAAGTAGTCTGACATGTAGCAGTCAAGTGCAGTAAGTACTCTGACATGTTGCAGTCAAGTGTGGTAAGTACTCTGACATGTTGCACTCAAGTGTGGTAAGTACTCTGACATGTTACAGTCAAGTGTGGTAAGTACTCTGACTTGTAGCAGTCAAGTGCAGTAAGTACTCTGACATGTTGCAGTTAAGTCCAGTAAGTACTCTGACATGTTACAGTCAAGACCACTAAGTACTTTGACAGGTTGCAGTCAAGTCCACTAAGTACTCTGACAGGTTGCAGTCAAGTCCACTAAGTACTCTGACAGGTTGTAGTAAAGTGTGGTAAGTAGTCTGATAGGTTGCAGTCAAGTCCACTAAGTACTCAAGTCCAGTAAGTATTCTGGTGACTTATTATGTCTTCTCATCTATAGTACTCATGAATGTGCTAACTTGTGCATAGATTAAATAGGAAGATATGTATATATTAATATGATAACTTTTGAGGCAGTATCTCCTGCCAGATGCCGATGTCCACTCGCCTCTTTCCACATTCCTTTGCCTCCTTGCACCAGTGGCCTCTTATCTACCAACTGGCGGTATATTTAACAAACTACAAAGGTAGTTATTTACAGTTAATTACTTATGTGCTCACCCGACATGCTGCTCTACCTGTTGGAGAAAGATGGAAACAGTGGATGAATGGAGGGGTGGGCCACTCTCCAGAGGGCATCACTGTGGATTCTTTACCGGAAAATATCGGCTTTGGCAACAGGAAAACTTCTGCTGTGCTTGATTTGTTGTTTCAAGGATGGGTGTAAACTGATGTATTTTAATATCTCAATCATAGTGCACATGTTATTGACAAACACATATTTTAATTGCCAGTTTTACTATGTTTGACTTATTATTTAATATGTTGTTAATTCTCATTTCAGGAGCACCGCAGTATGTGTATGTGCATCCTTATAAAGGTAATATATATTTGAGTAAATCTAGTTGATATGAGAAAAGGAAAACAGCTCTGTGAGCATTGATTCAGTTTTGGAATAAAGTAATTGTTTTATTGGTAAGTCAAACATATACTACAACAGTCCCGATGTAATTCCACCATAATAGTCTGTCAACATTGGTTGTATTCCAGCAAAGATGTAAAGCATTTCTATGGTCCATGTATAGTGAGTCTGGTGTGATTGTGTTATCAAATTGGTCCGTGTGTCAATGTTCAACCTGCCATGGCCCCTAGAACAGTTAGCCGCACCAGCAACTTCCCAAAGTTACTGGTCCAGCAGCAAAGTTACTGGTCCAGCAGCAAAGTTACTGGTTCTCATTTTACCAACAGCACAATGCATGAACGCAAATAGCCTTCACCATACATGCATTAAACACATTTGTTTCATTAATGATACCATATAAAATTGTATTCTTCCTGTTTCAATTTTTTTATTTTTCTATTTTCCAACCTATCCTAAATGTTGGTCTCTACCCTGACAATGTTATTGTTTAAAAATATTTTTCTCTGCTTTTCCAAAAAGCCACCCTATAATATTTATTACCAGTAAATTATGTTGATGTGCAAAATTAAAATGATAAATTTAACTTGCTTTTCCTCTTTAGGCAAACATGTACATTAAATTTCCAAAATGTAAATTTGAGTAAAGCAGGCAGTCACACAGACCACTAACTCAAAAAAGTTACAGACCCAGCAGAAAAACAGTTGGTCATAATCCACTGGATCAGCGTATATATTTCGAACACTGCCATGTACATGTATAGTGAATCTGGTGTTGTCATGTGGACCAGTCCATGTGTTGTCATGTGGACCAGTCCATGTGTTGTCATGTTGACCAGTCCATGTGTTGTCATGTGGACCAGTCCATGTGTTGTCATGTGGACCAGTCCATGTGTTGTCATGTGGACCAGTCCACGTGTTGTCATGCGGACCAGTCCATGTGTTGTCATGTATGCCAGTCCATGTGTTTCCGTTGTGTTGCAGCGTGCTACCAAAGACCTGTAGTTGTATTTTCACCGGACAATCTCGCCAAATCTCTACATGAAGCACTGCTCAAGTTATCTGACTCATTCTTTCCATATCAGACAGGTTTGTTTTTTAATAGTATAGTATTAACGCACATCAAAACTGAATGATGTAGAAATAACACTGTCAGATAGATTTGTTTCAGTAACGTGATCAGAGCTGTGCAGTGTTAAACTAATGATGTCAGATATCAAATAAGATAAGATACGTTTTATTACCAAGTAGCAAGTACAAGGAATTCGTAGTGTTGTGGCGTTAGCACAAACATACACCCATGCACCCAATAACACGTGGAACTAAACATTACATATCACAATCGTAATACTAAAAACAGTTGAAAACAAACAAGAGTAATATAATAGATTGCAAAATTAAAAAATTTTAAATGTGACATTGCAACTACCAGCCAGAGACATTTATGCTGGCTCTCCTTTTAAAAATCTCAGCGCTTGAGGATAGAAACTATTGTTGAATCACGTCATTTTAGTTTTTATGCAATGGTAGCGCTTACCGGAGGGAAGGAGTTCAAAGAGATGATTGGCTGGATGATATGCGTCTTGTACAATATGCTTGGACTTGCGCAAACTGCGAGATAGTTAAAGAAATCTGATGGATGGCATATTTAACCCGATTAGTTTAGAAGCGTTCTTGACGACTGATTCAATTTGATTAATTTCATCTTGGCTGGCGTTACCAAACCAGACAGTAATAGAAAATGACAAGACACTTTCAATAACTGCGTGGTAGAAACGTGTTAATATTGCTTGAGATAAGCCAAATTGTTTGAGGTGTCTAAGGAAGTACATGCGTTTTTGTGCTTTTTTAATGATGTCAATCGAGTTATTACGCCAGGAAAGATCTTTTGAAATAGTCATACCCAAAAATTTTACAGAATTGGCTTGTAAGACTTCAGCACCATCAACGAAAAGGGGGTGGATGGGTCTTACACCAGCCAACCAGTCTTTGAATGTCCTCTCTATACACAGACTCATTAGCATTGTTGACACAACCAATAACAGTGGTGTCATCCGAGAACTTAACAACGCAAACAGATTGGTTACCAGATACACAGTCGTTTGTAAAAAGAGTGAAAAGGAAAGGAGAAAGCACGCAGCCTTGTGGGGTATCAGTGTTAAGAATAACAGGTTTGGAGAGAGAGTTGTTGACCTTGACAGATTGAGGCCTGACAGATATCAATGCTACACACCTATGTTTGTATTAGCATTGGGCCTCAGCCCCCGCCTCATACCTCTGGCAAGAACCTCGACACATTCATTCTGAAGCTTTTCAGTTCCCCCCTAGTCACTAAACAATTCATTCAGTTCAGCTTCATACCATAGCCAACTGGAACAGCCTGCCATCTGACTCAGCTACAGCACCAAGTTTGAAACACAGAGCATCTTCAGCTAGCAACATAAAACATATTGCATCTTTCATGCTATCAACGTTTCCTCTCCTTAAATTGCATTTCTACATGCACACACACACAAGCACGCATGCACACAATCATCTTTTCTCTTTCTCCCACACATTTATCACTTTTCTCTTACAGCACAATAATACATGTGCACACACGCCAAATTTTATACACCTTGAAGAGAGGGAAAACTTGAAATTGGAATAAGAAAATGCAACTACCGTATGTGAGAATAAAATGTGCCACTAAAATGAAACCCACTGGCTAATTCTTTGCACCTGTGTCATGCACACTTGCTGTGTTTACATGTTAGTTTCCAACTTGTAAATAGCTGTAATTTATGATGACCATTATGTAGCAAACATGTTCTGGCAGATCACCTGTTTCGCTGTGAGATGGACGAGGTCGGAGAGGAAATGGTGGACCACCTGTTATCTGTGGCAAGCAAGGTAAGTGGCTAAAGGCAATTTTCATTGGGTAACTGATACATAGCTAGTTGGGGATTTCTTAAAATATAAGAGGTCAAAGATCACGATAGTAACACATTTTGTATGGATATTATTTGTAACCAACCAAAATGTTATAAATACTAATAAAATCAATATTACAATGTCCCGTAAAACGGTCGTTTAGTTCACCAATGAATATCGCCATACATTCTCTTTGTATTCATCACTGGCATTGTATTTGTTAAGTCTATGTCTGAAACATTGTTGTGGTATGATATGCCTACATACAGAAGAGTCCCTAATTTGATTTGAACAGTACATTTGCTGAATATTACTGTTAATAAATCACAAAGAATTTGTTAATTTTTCAGTGATCTCTGTTTATCAATATGGCTGCTGTAGTGTACACAAAACATGCTACTGTATGACTTGCCACATTGTGTTTGTTGCCTACACAACACATGCTACTGTATGACTTGCCACACTGTGTTTGTTGCCTACACAACACATGCTGCTGTATGACTTGCCACATTGTGTTTGTTGCCTACACAACACATGCTACTGTATAACTTGCCACATTGTGTTTGTTGCCTACACCATGCATGCTGCTGTATGACTGGCCACATCGTGTTTGTTGCCTACACAACAAATACTACTATATGACTTGCCACATAGTGTTTGTTGCCTACACAACACATACTACTGTATGACTGGCTTCATTGTGTTTGCAGCGCACACAACACCTGCTACTTACAGTGAGAGAAGAAGACCTGAAATGCATGCAAGCAGCTGGCATCTACCCTATTGTATTACTACTGCAATATACACCATCCAACATTCAAAACGCAGCTGGGAAACAACAAGAGGAACAAGTGCAGAAAGTCTTCTACAGACACGAATATGGTGGGTATGAACACAGTCTGTGTAGGTTGTTCAATGTGGCTGTCGTAGGTATTCTGTTTAGCTTATCATTAGTCTTGATTAATTGTGGATTTCATTAACATGGGGTTCAGTTCATTCGTTTAAGACCATAGGCATTGTAATGCCAATTAGAAAATTCTAGACCACAAAAAAATATGATGGAAGGTGTAAAGAGATGTCTTAACTCTTTAGTTAATGTAGGTTTATTAACAACAGCAACATCATGACACATACATTGACCTCCTGCTCTGGCATCTGCACAGACAGTGATGATGCCAACTACAATGCACAGTGTATGGGGCGCCCCTTAAGCATTCAACTTATGATGTGCTGTCATAACACCCCCCTTACTTTAATAAAAACATAATGCAAAAACTGAAATATTCAAGTCAATGTCAAGTCTTTCTACAGGTTTTGGCTCTCTGCCTGATCTGGTTCTGTAGAGGAGTCTGGCATACTGGTGTCTCATTAAGTCATTAAGCCTGTTAACTCCCGGTGCTGCTGGGGTTTCATGGGTCTTGGCCATCTGCCTGTCAAGCTCTGGAACTTGGTATTCAGGCTGCTCAACCTCAGACTTATGCTGGGGTTCTTTGATACTCCGGGTCATCAAGTGTCTCAGGTTTTGTTGATATACACCACCATGCTCTGATTTGACAATGTACGAGCGTGGCAATCTAGGTTGTGGAGTTCAAGTACGATAGCAGGTTCCCATTGTGGTTTTGGACCTGCGGTGCGCAGATGTACATGTTCGTCGCTGTGGAGTGGCTCAAGGTCCTTTCAGATTTGTCGTAGTTTGTTGTTGTTTGCTTGTATTCCAGCATGTTTTCAATAACACTGTGTTCTATGACTACGGGTCGCAGATGATTGGTTGTGCATGGTATTGATGAACGCAGTCGGCGGGACATAAAGAGTTGTGCGGGGGAAGCAAGTCCGTGTATGCTGGTAGCCGTTTGATGGTCTGCATGGTTTTCTCTGCAAGGTCATTCGATAAAGGATAGGTGGGACTTGATGTCATGTGGTGGAAGTCCTACTCATCTGCGAACTTGCTGAACTCACTGCTGGAGTACTGGGGCCCGTTGTTGCTCACCAGTTTCTGACATTTACCGTGATGTGCCAAAATTCCTTTGATTTTATTGATCACTGTGGCTGATCGTGTATCTAGCAGGTGTTCCATTTCAGGGTAGTTGCTGTAGTAATCTACTACCAGAACGTATTGCTTGCCGTCAAAGTTGAACATGTCTGAAGCAACAACCTGCCATGGTAGAGTTGGTATGGGGTGGTTGATAATAGTTTCCTTTGATGTGCATTTCGCTGCATCTGGCAAGTGCTGCAACTGTTTCTTCGATGTCGGTTTTCTTGCCTGGTTAGAACAGTGTCATACGTGCTCGCAAGGATGGTTTCAGAGCATTCCTTGTGCTGGCTTGGCCATCCTGTTTGTATGACATGCTTCAGCACTTGCATGCTGCAGTCATAAGCAGTGTTGTCTGAATTTCTGCCAGTTTGGGGTCACTGATCGGAAGTGACATCCACTTTGTCAGAGAATTTATATTCGATCAGTGTGACATTTTCTATGAGGTTGCGGTTTAGGCAGTCCGTTACTGGGATGTCTTTTCCCAGTCTGTGGATGATGCTGATGTCATATTGGTATTTTTGCAGCTCTGTAGATACTTTGGTGCTAACGATATGGGTTTGCGCATGATGGTTTCCAGTGGTTTGTGATCTGACTCTACAGTTGTCTTCCGTCATGTATTGATGGAACCTCTTGCGACCATGTATGATGGCTAACATCTCATGCTTGATAGTTGCCCAGTTCTGTTTAGACTCATCCAAAGCCCTCGACATATACTCTATCATTCGGTCCTCCTGCATAAGTGTGGCAGTGGTAGCTTTCTCTGAGGCATCGACCTTGAGTGTAAGCTCCTTCTTCAGGTCATAGAATGCTAACACTGGAGATTGGGTGACAATGTCTCTCATCTTGATGAACACTGTTTCTTGTTGCATGTCCAAACTCAGAGTCCTTCTTCAGTAGGTCACGTATTGGTGCAGTTACATCATTCAGGTGCGGTGCAAACTTTGCGAGGTAGTTCGCCATACCTAGTATGATTTGTAGTTCTGTTTTGTTCACCGGCTTTGCCATTTTCGCGATGGCCTCAACTTTCTTGGGGTCTGGCTTCATACCTTCAGACTTCCGACAAGTTGAAACGACACTTGTCGAGGTTGACCAATTTTACGAGAGCGATGAAACATCACACGCAGTGTCTGGAGATGTTTGTCTCTTGTTGTGCCGATGACTAGTATGTCATAACTCAGGCTGGTAACCAGTGGCAAGTTTTCATAGGTCTCGTCAAAACGGCGTTGGAACACATCTTGGGCAACATTTATGGTGTGTTGAAGGTTGTCAGACATGATCTTGAGTCCACCAGTTTGATCTGCTGTGGGCATCTAACGCCTGTGAGCTTGCTGGTGACATCCTCTAGTGTTGGTACTGTGTAGTATGGTTGCTTTATGGCAGCGTTCAGGTCACGGGGTTGAGACGTTGTAGATCACCATTGCACGTATGTACGACAACCTTGGAGTTTACCCAATTGGTGGGTTCAGTTACCTTGGTTGATGATGTCAAATTTCTCCATGCGTTCGAGTTCTTGTTTGACCTTATCACAGAGTGCCACAAGTACCCTGCGTGGTGAGTGTATGGCTGGCTTGGCATCCGGGTGTAGCGTGAATGAATGCTCTCCTGGAAATTCTCCGATGCCATCAAATAGATCAGAGTACTCAATGAGGAGCTGGTTCAGTCCTACATCATCACTGTTAAACTGATGATGTGTGTCAATGGTGGCACCACTGTCATTGACAGACAGTATGAGTTTCACAAGTTTCATATCAACACAAGATTTGTGTCCCAATCTGGGAGGTGCACGAACATCAACCATGTGGAACTGTACGTTGTGGATGGCACCTTTGTGGGAGCATTCGAGTTCACGTACACCAAGGTTGCTAAGTTCATGGCCACCGTACCCATGGAGTGCCACTTTACTGCGCTTCAGCAACTACCATGTGTGTAGCTTGTCGAACTCAGCCTTGGGTAGGATATTCACTTGAGCACCTGTGTCTATCTTGAATGTTATTGTTGCTGGGTCATTGCTGCGAGTCTGAGAGTGTACTGTGTCAATGTAGAACTCGCCACTAACGTCACTTTCATTATTGCCGTCTGTGTCAGGTGGGTCTATGCTGTGGAACACATTCTGGCGACAAACTGCAGAAAATTATTTTTAACATACCTTGACATACATTGAATGGGTTTGGGGCAGGGGCCTATGGGCTCATATATAAGCCCCCCAATCAGTGGTTATGACAGTAATTTTGATATTTTGTTTTGAAATTGTTTACTGTTAATGCATTGACACAGTCACATGGTTAGGGTATTCCATGACTTGATTACTCACTGTAAAATGAACTTGTGGCGTGCATCTAGTCGGTTGTGATGTCATACTATAGACTTGTTGTGTCTTCCTGAATGGGAGGTATGGTTTAGCTTGAATATTCTCTTGGCATCTATGTCAGTAAATCCATTAATAATCTTGAAAACTTAGCATAGCAGCCCTTTTCCACCTACCTTGTAGAGACAGGAGGCAACACTTTCGCAATCTTAGATAATATGGGAGCTTAGAGATTTGAGTGATTATTAGTGGCCCTCCTCTGCACACTTTCTAATTTGTCTATATTTCTGAAGATGTGGGCACCATGCCTGTTGGCAGTTTTCAATGATGGGTTGGACCAAGGTGATGTATATGTTTTTGATGTTTTTCATGCTTTTGTCTGTGTAGGCCCTATGAATTATCCCTAGTATTCTATTTGCTTTCTTGACTATGTAGTTTACTTGCTCCTTTACTTTCAGTGATTTATGTACGTGTACTCCTGGGTCTTTCTCCATATCTATCAATTCTATACGTTCATCTCCCATAAAATAGTCATAGTTCGGGTTGTTGTATCCAATATGCAGGCATTTGCATTTAGTAAAGTTGAACAATAGCTGCCAATCCTGACTCCATTTATACATAGAATGGAGGTCTTCCTGGAGAGTGAAAGCATATTCAACTTCAGGAACTTGCCTCAAAGTTTTCATGTCATCAACAAACTTTAACTTAATAGGAAGCTTAATACAGATGAGTCAGTGTCATTTATAAAGATAACACATAACATTGGGTCAAGTATTGATCCCTGTGGTACACCACTGATCACTTTGAGAAGAGATGTCTTAACTCTAGTTAATATAGGTTTATTAACAACATCGCCATCACGACACATACATTGAGCTCCCACTCTGGTGTCTGCACAGACAGTGATGACGCCCACTAAAACGCACATTGTATGGGGCGCCACTTGAACATTCAACTTATGATGTGCTATAATAACAGAAGGTGTAGCTGTTCTTAAATCAAACAAAGTACTCATTAATTCCAGTGAGATCATATATAAATAATGTTGAGGTAATTTTTAAAAGGACACTTTTGAGACTGTACTGTTTCTTCAACACAGAAGTGATGTCCGTGGACCAGAGTGAAGCAGACGACTTGGATGGACTTGCTGGGAGAGTTGAGAAGCAAGTTCAGATGATGCAGACGGAGGTCATCTGGATTAAATGCAGCAAAGCCACTGCACCATTCTGATGCACGCTGACATAATTTGATGCGCACTCACACTGACAGTGACATTGTGATCTTTGATGTGCACTAACACTATCATTGTCATCGTGATCTTTGATGCACACTAACACTGACATTGTGATCTCTGATGCGACCTCACACTGACTGTGAGGTCTGACTTTGACTTAAGCCCCATTCACATAGAAAAGTTGGTCTGATCCATCTGCCTGCTGGGTACACAAAAAAATGTAATTTTAATTTAATACAAATCCATAATAATTTGTACTCATTAAAAACAAATCTTGAAATTATACTAGTTCTGTGACAACAGATCTTCTTGCCACCAGACTTTGTTGAAAGTTTGGACTTTCAACAATGTGGACTACATGTATTTTATGTGTGTGCATGAGCGTGTGCACATGTGTGTGCATGTGTGTGTGTGTGTGTGCGTGCATGCGCGCGCATGTGCGTGTGTACATTACATGCATGTGAGCAATTCTTAAATGGTTGTCACAGAACTAGTATAATTTCAAGATTTGTTTTTAATGAGTACAAATTATTATGGATTTGTATTTCTTGAATGGATGCACCTTTATCAGCTGTGTGCACTAATACTATCGTTGTCATCATGATCTTTGATGCACACTAACACTGACATTGTGATCTCTGATGCGACCTCACACTGACTGTGAGGTCTGACTTTGACTTAAGCCCCATTCACATAGAAAAGTTGGTCTGATCCATCTGCCTGCTGGGTACACAAATAAATGTAATTTTAATTTAATCTTCTTGCCACCAGACTTTGTTGAAAGTTTGGACTTTCAACAATGTGGACTACATGTATTTTATGTGTGTGCATGAGCATGTGCGCGTGTGTGTGTGTGTGTGCGTGCGTGCGTGCGTGCGTGCGTGCGTGCGTGCGTGCGTGCGTGCGTGCGTGCGTGCGTGCGCATATGAGCAATTCTTAAATGGTTGTCACAGAACTAGTATAATTTCAAGATTTTTTTTTAATGAGTACAAATTATTATTTATCAGCTCTGTTATCAAATTATCAGACTTTGTCATAATAACATGCATCACCAGGGCATAAATTTCCATTTACTTTTTAAATGTCCTTTTTAGCACAGCTAATTTTTTTTCTGTTGAACAAATGCAAACTAAACATTATTGTGCATTTTTATGTTTTTTTAATGTGGTGGTTTTTGTAGGAATGTTCCTTGAATTGCGTGTTACTACGAAAAAAACGAGTAACTTAACAAGTGGCGTTTTCAAAAAATAAGTTAAAAATAATATGTTGCAAATATTCTGTCGATACTTCACAATTTGGTAGGGCAATATATTGGCAACAAGATCCAAGTAGCAGCAGAAATCTAAAGCTAATTTGTTTTTATGGCAAGCTTCACGTGCCTTAACATGCAACGTTTTTGAAGGCCCAAAAACGATGTTTTCGGTTTTGAAATCATTCTCACAGGCAAACAACACAAACAACAACAATAGCATATCTGGTGTTATCTCTTTGTTGTGTTCACAATCATCCAGTCAAAACCTGAGTCCACTTAAAATAAAATGCTCTCATTTAATGGAAAGGCTGAGGTTCTGAGTGACAACCTTTTTGAAATTTGCTCATAATTTTGATATGTAAACTTACAAGTAAATAAAACTTGTTGTGCCCTATTACCTCAATGTTTACACTAACCTCCTTGTTTCCTCAAAACCTGCTACAGACGTACATAACAATACTGTTTTGAGGTAAACTGTACTGACAATCTCCAGTGGAGTTTCTGTCAAAATGTTAGCTATATATATATATATATATATATATATATATATATATATATATATACACATTTTTTTATTTGACAACCATTGTTGATTGATATATATATGTGTGTGTGTATATATATATATATATAAATATATATATACACACATATATAGTGATATATATATATATTTATTTATTTATATATATATATATATATATATATATATATCAATTAATAATGGTTACCAAATAAAAAATGTGGTCGTTAAGTTTTAAAAAATGCAGGCCTCCCATTAGACAAAACCAGTTGTTTTGAGCAATGTTAATGAACCTGTGTAGCCGGTGTCCTCAAGGAGTGTGGTTTGGAGTTCCTACAATATCAATTTGTTGTTGGACAATACTGAGCAATTATGAAACACTTGGTAAAAGAAACGTGGATAGCCCTGGACTGTTGGTGTCGACTTGTCAGCTGACAAATGACAGAATACTGACTGAGTCTAATCTCGGCCGATTCTCCCTGGTCTTTTGACCAGGTCTCATAGTGATATTATTTACTCTAGTTGATATTTGTATACCAGAACTTGTTATTTTTATGTTATTAAATGTATCAAAGTTCTTGATGTTGTTTTCATTTACGTATGTTGTTTCCATTAAATGTATGCAGGTGAATACTTGAAGTTGAAGCTGAGTTGATAAGTCTGGTTTAGAATAGTTGGTATTCAACAGAAAGCTTCAGTGGTCACTCATTAGTATTACATTTCAACATTGTCTACTTTCCTGTTACCTCAACATGTGTTTGAATAACAGGGCACGCACGCACGCACGCACGCACGCACGCACGCACGCACGCACGCACGCACGCACGCACGCACGCACGCACGCACGCACGCACGCACGCACGCACGCACGCACGCATGCCTCATTCACAGATGCTTTCTAATGTGCTAAGCGCTGTGTGGAATCTATGCTGCGCAGAAGATACAACCCTGCTGATCACCACCGACCATACAACGTAATTAGAGAGTACAAGTTGTTGGCCTAAAATCAATACAGTCAAGACACATGCTATGATGACCTATTGCCAGAGGTGTCACACAAACTAATTGATATATGGAAGTCAACAGAGATCGGGCTTTGTTTGAAGATACAATTAGTGCAGTCACAACTGCGCTAGTCTGAAGGGTGGCTTTATATATATATATATATATATAATTATATATACACACATATATATGTGTATGTATGTATGTATGCATGCATGCATGCATGCATACATACATACATATATATATTATTTTTAAACATATTCACAATACTAGCATTAACACAATCATGTAATAGTTTGTTCCATTAATTTATCACCATCTGCGAGATTGAGTACTTTTTCATGTCCAACCTACACTGCTCTTTAATTAATGCTGCTTTGTATCTTTTGGTTCTAATGCCTTCTTTAAATTTGAAGAACATATTCTTATCAATTTCCTCATAGCCATTCACTATTTTAAACACTCTTATTTGGTCTCCTCTTAGTCTCCTGTGGTCTCCAGTGTTGTCAAACCACATTGTAATAAGTGGCTTTCGTAACTAAGGTCTCTCAATTCTGGAATCATTTCAGTTGCTCTTCATTGTATTCTTTCTGGCTTGTCTAAGTCCTTACGATATGGCCTCCATGCTTGCATACAACATTCCAAATGCGGCCTGACTGTCGCTATGTACAGGGGTACAATTAGCTCTTTCTCCTTATATGTGATAGTTCTCCTAATTAGCCCTAGCATTTGATTACACTTTGAACCAGCAATTCCACATTGCCCTGACATTTTCATGTCAGCACTAAATGTTACTTCTAAGTCGTTTTCTTTTATGGTTCTATACCTAGCACAGCACACCCCATTTTATAGTCTTCATCCATGTTTCCATGTCCTATCTTTATGCATTTACACTTCCCCAAATTGAATAACATTTGCCATTTTTTAGACAATTTAACCAATTTATCTATGTCATCCTGTATAATTTTTTAACCTTTCTCAATGTTTTTGTGTCACCTACACATTTCAAAACTGTTCAGTAGGGTGAAGAAATAAATGAAACAAACTAATAAATGATTGTGTTAATGCTAGTAGTGTGAATATGTTTAAATATAAAATTGACAGGTATCTGATAAGGGTGGGCTATGCATGTGTCAGAAATTTTATGCACGTACCTACATACAATTTATCTTACTGTCCATCTCAAAGTTGCTTGCTCACTTTGTTGGCCTTGGCTGTCGTTGCTTGTATATGCTTTCCCCAGTGGAGATTTTCGGTAAAAAACAGTTTTTTGCCTCAAAAAGTATTTTCTCACACCTCTAAACTATCCTTTTCTGTAGCCAATATACGTGATCCACTGCCACTTGTGTAATATGGTTACAGTAAAATATATGGGCATTTGTATATGCAACCTTCAGAAACTGTAGAATCGCTTATGACAGAGATAAACTACTGTGCAGCCATTTCCCAAACAGATTTAGTATGTGGAGACCTGGCGCACGGACACAGTGTCCCACCTCTGCCCATAAATTGTTGTGATGCAGATGTCTAAAATGCTATCTTTATCAATGTCCTACTTCCTCCCGGTGGTGTCCCAGATGACCCCAAATTGTCACCTTTTTATAATTACAAAAACAATATGAAGATACTACATTAATAAACATTCGTGTAAAGTGTCTGGGTATGGCTATATAATATTGGGCACGCAAAATGTTTGGCCATCATTGACACTCAAGGTGTGAAGATAAAAAACATAACAAACTAAACATATTGTTCTAGTTGTCTCCGATCTCCTCTATTACTTAAGTGTGTTGACTAATTAAGCGTGACTTGTCAGTGACTTGTTGAATCCATTGTGTAGATGCGTTGGCTGCGTTGTTGTGAAGTTTTAATATATCAATAAAAGCATTTACCCATTGTCAGTGATTGTGACTCATCATACGCTACAAGGTGGGTCAACTTACCCCGCACCAAGTGTTATTTGAGCCAGTTTACCAACCCCGTTTGAATTAGCTATATATAATTATCTATGTATATAAGATGTATCATATTGGCAAACAATTTTCAAATAATAATCATAGACATAGTTTATGTGAGTAAAACAATTCTGAATTACTAATAATATTGTGTCCTAGATATAAAAAGAATGAAAATTGGCTAAACTAACACAGCCTCCCCCGCTTCTCCCTTTTAGCTAGTGCTGCTATTTTCAGCGTTGTAATTATATGTTCAGCTTCGTTTGATAAACCAATAATATATTCTTTGGTAAAGCCATAGACCTACAGGCGCCACACCAGTCCCGCACAGACGTGTGACGTCATCGAATTTTGCAGTGACGCATATCCGAGAAAACTCCGAAAATTCCAATAAAGATGTTTGCATACGTACATTTGGTCCATATAGCTTTTGCGTTGTTAACATGTAAATGTGGCGTTCGTGCTATCGTTCAGGAAGTAATTGCGACTGGAGGTAAGTCACTTGTGGGAAGTGATCAACTGATAGCTTTAATTGTATGCCATATTTTACACAGAAAATTTAACCTTGCAAGTAGCTGTTAGTACATCGGATGAGGGAATGGTTGTGCAAAATTTGACAAAAGTATGGACATTTGCATACATGTTCTTTAAGATATGGGGATTCATATGAAACTACGTACCCATCGCCAACGACATGGTATATGACCGCCATTGTTAATTTCAAAATGGCTGTATCTCCATTACCCATAGCTTACCTTCTAAATAACGTCGAAGCATGATGTTGGTGTCTAAACTGTTATTTTCAGGGTCAATTAATCCATTTCTGCCATAGGCAGTACCCCAGTTGGCAGACATGCAATGATCTATGTTTCTTGATAGATTGGCTTCTATGCGACGTAGACAAATAATTATGAGACAAGGGGGTTAAAAGCCGTTATTGAATGTAATATCGAACGACACCAAAATAGGGCCCGGCAAAGAATATCGTACACTAATAATCTAAACATATGGTTTGGAAGAGCAGCCAATGATATCTAACTGCTGACAAATACAAATGACAAATTTTATTGGAGGGTGATGATCACCCACGTCACCAGACATGACACAAAAATAAAGAAGAGCAATCAATGATATCTAACTGCTGACAAATACAAATGACAGATTTGATTGGAGGGCCTTGATCGCCCACATGACACACTAATAAAGAAATTACAGCATTGGTTGGAGGGCCGTGATCGCCCATGTCACCAATCACCGTCACATGACACAAAAATAAAGAAAAAGAAGCTTGGGGTGACTGCTCGGAGTCATGGACGGATCCACCTTTTATTCCCTTTATTTTGGCCGGATTGTTTTCAGCAAGCGTCCTGAAATACGAAAAGCAGAATATCCTTGAGGAATTCTTGGAGTTTCGATTTCTTGTGTTATTCCGAAGTTACATGCGCAAAGAGATGGAGCAGCTCGGCCTGCACGACCACGACTGTGGTCTGTACATGTGGCCGGGAAGACGAATGGTGTGGTTGATGTAGGACAATAAACCCATGAACCAGTGTAAACAGTCGGTTACTTAAATGTGTTCACCATGTGTTCACCTTGAAGGTATGCAAAGTTGTAGTCTATTCCCTGATCTAATAAGTGGCGAACGTCTCCACTTTCTCCCAAAGTGACAAGGGAAACTCGAAAGCTTAGTCACAGTGTCAATCGCACCGAGTGCATGGAACTTTGCAGGACGCGACGAGTTCATCGCTGTGATGCACAACTGTAACCTGGTCGTGTGGATGTGTTCGATATAATCACTAGAATTGATTGAATTATTATGACAATAATTATGTGGTGGCATAAATAAAAAAAACATGAATTTGTAAGGTAATTTACATATTTAAACAAACAAGTATTCAATATATCTGGTAAATACATCGCATGCACAATCTACTGTGCTTTCGCATAGCAACTTCCCCCTCTCGAGGGCCACCATTCTTATAAGGCCATTGCTTCTTTGCAGAAGGGATGGCCTTAAAAGGGGGTTGTATGTGCATGCGTTCGTGCGTGTGTACGTGTATACCTCCTATATAAATTTGGATAATAAGAAGTCCTGAAGTAGTAGAAGTAGTTGCACTGCTAATGAACAACAATCAACACTACATCGTGAACGTCCTTTGCCAAAAAGTTTCATATTCAATATCGACCCATTCCTTGAGGACAGCGGCGATGGCTGGCTGCATAAAAAGATCGCCGTGAACATACAACTATGTGGAGTAACGAAATGAAATTCAGTTGTTCAATAATTCGGACGATACATATTTTGACGGGAACGGATCCATTGACCTCAATAATGTTGTTGTAGACGCCAAGATCAGGTTTCTATGTTGAACATAAGCTGAAATATGACGGACAACAGTGTTTCATGCTGGCCATTTAAAACATCTAAATGGCGGACAGATACCATCTGATTGGTGGTCCGCTGTACCATATGGGATCGTGGTGGTTGGGTAGTTGTGATCGTAGTCGTAGGCGGCATATATACCATGTAGTTCTAAATCACAGACGACTTAACTTCAAATTGATCGTGTTCTCAAAGTAATCAATGTTAGAATCTAAGGTGTATAGCTGTGGTTTATTTGGCTAGCGTTTCCTCGTAGAGATTATCGTTTCCTCGTAGAGATTATCGTTTCCTCGTAGAGATTATCGTTTCCTCGTAGATATTATCGTTTCCTCGTAGAGATTATCGTGCTGCGGGGCAAGACATTTGTTCTCCCATGCGTCGCCAACGGCACGAACGTCCAGGCGGCCATCACAAACAGGAACTACACGTGGCGCTATGGCGAAGACGAGGTTACTTACGATAATCGCCACCGCATAACGAAACACGGCAGCCTCTACATGAAAGTTGTCTGGCCACGTGACACTGGTAGTTATGTTTGCGAACTGAGCGGCTACAATAATTCACAAAAGGTGAAACAGCGCTACAGCCATAATGTCATTGGTAAATACGATTTGTGTCTTATGTACATTTTAAACAAGATTTAACAAGATTTGCCATCCAAGCCAAAGGCCCAGTTGGCAAGTGGACAAGGAAGCCATTGGTTTATCGAGAGTCCAATAATGTTCATCTACGTGTAACCCGCCCTCCTGAGATATGTGTCAACCCTGTTTTTAAACATATTCACGCTGCTAACAATCCGTAGACAATTTGTTCCATTAATTTATTGTCCTCTGTGACAAAGAGTACTTCCTGATATACAATCTTCACTGATCCTTTACTAATTTTACCTCATGTACTCTAGGATCCTTTACTAATTTTACCTTATGTCCTTTAGTTCTATCCTTCTTGAGTGAGAAAAGCATATTTCTATCAATATTTTCATACTCATTCAATATCTTAAAACTTCAGTCTGATCTCCTCTTAAGCTAAGGTTGTTAAACATTTAAACAAACCAATGCAATTACATAGCTGTACTAAGACGTTCGTAACAATTACATAGCTGTACTAAGACGTTCGTAACAAGTGAAGTTCCTTAGCACTAAACATTATTTCGCTGGTTGCAGTTTGTTGTTTTGTAGTTCGTTTCACTCGTTTGCTAACCATAACTCACTCTTACGGAGGACGTTAGTCTCAGCTGTGTGAACATTGTTTAAAAAGCAAGGTTTACATAATGTATCCGACAGAGACTGAACGCAAATAAGACGCACACTTGTTAACTCGCGATAAACGATTGTTTCGTTGTCCACAGTTTGTTATTTTGGGTGTTAATCTTGTTCAAAACAAATGAAATTCCTTGACGGTTTCACCCAAAGCCTTGTCAGCTACAGCATATGAATAGTTGTGGGCTTTCTAGAGACGGCGATGAACGTAATGTTGTAGCAGTTCAGAGAGACGAACATGATGTATGTTCATTGAGTTGAAGTACAGCAAATGTTGTAAAGACAAGGGCAAAAACGTGACGAGATTACAAAGCACTAGGATCACAGAAATCGCAGTGGACAAGACACAATGAGGAATGAATCAAAGAAGACATTATTAAACGGAAGATGCCAAACAATGCGAACAGAGTCGAAGGCAGGTATCGAATAATCCATACAGGCGATCCCACCCCGACTGAGTATGGACGGGCGCCCTCCACTAGACACCACGCGCCCTCCTTGTGGTATTTCCAACTCATCGTTCCACATGTGATGAAGCTGACAGGTTGCCAGGCGAAACTGCCACGAATGTTTAAGGTCAGTGGTAAAAACATTTTCGACTTAACTTTATTTACAAAATCAGTAACTGATTTAATATTAAGATTTGCAAGATTAAACGCCGAATAACGCCATTTTGTGCCATTATTTCAGTTGCCTTGTTGCACCGTGTCGTGTCGACTGATCGTCTCGTGTACGGGATCATGGTGCCGTGCAACGACACGAGAGACAGACACAAGGTGGAAGGCGCGAGGCGCTACTTGTGCGCTCGCAAGTCTAACTGTCTCTATTCACTGCAGTATTCCTGTCGAGAGCGACGACTTGGAATGGTGAACACTTGGACCATATTTCTCGCTTGTTCCAAGTCTGCGGCATCCTGCCGCTATGTTTATCAATGTATCTTTTAACTCCTTTCCCAGTTCGAGCATGTCTGTCTCCCGTGTGCATGTCTGTCTCCCGTGTGCATGTCTGTCTCCCGTGTGCATGTCTGTCTCCCGTGTGCATGTCTGTCTCCCGTGTGCATGTCTGTCTCCCGTGTGCATGTCTGTCTCCCGTGTGCATGTCTGTCTCCCGTGTGCATGTCTGTCTCCCGTGTGCATGTCTGTCTCCCGTGTGCATGTCTGTCTCCCGTGTGCATGTCTGTCTCCCGTGTGCATGTCTGTCTCCCGTGTGCATGTCTGTCTCCCGTGTGCATGTCTGTCTCCCGTGTGCATGTCTGTCTCCCGTGTGCATGTCTGTCTCCCGTGTGCATGTCTGTCTCCCGTGTGCATGTCTGTCTCCCGTGTGCATGTCTGTCTCCCGTGTGCATGTCTGTCTCCCGTGTGCATGTCTGTCTCCCGTGTGCATGTCTGTCTCCCGTGTGCATGTCTGTCTCCCGTGAGCATGTCTGTCTCCCGTGTGCATGTCTGTCTCCCGTGTGCATGTCTGTCTCCCGTGTGCATGTCTGTCTCCCGTGTGCATGTCTGTCTCCCGTGTGCATGTCTGTCTCCCGTGTGCATGTCTGTCTCCCGTGTGCATGTCTGTCTCCCGTGTGCATGTCTGTCTCCCGTGAGCATGTCTGTCTCCCGTGTGCATGTCTGTCTCCCGTGTGCATGTCTGTCTCCCGTGTGCATGTCTGTCTCCCGTGTGCATGTCTGTCTCCCGTGTGCATGTCTGTCTCCCGTGTGCATGTCTGTCTCCCGTGTGCATGTCTGTCTCCCGTGTGCATGTCTGTCTCCCGTGTGCATGTCTGTCTCCCGTGTGCATGTCTGTCTCCCGTGTGCATGTCTGTCTCCCGTGTGCATGTCTGTCTCCCGTGTGCATGTCTGTCTCCCGTGTGCATGTCTGTCTCCCGTGTGCATGTCTGTCTCCCGTGTGCATGTCTGTCTCCCGTGTGCATGTCTGTCTCCCGTGTGCATGTCTGTCTAGCGTGAGCATGTCTGTCTCCCGTGTGCATGTCTGTCTCCCGTGTGCATGTCTGTGTCCCGTGTGCATGTCTGTCTCCCGTGTGCATGTCTGTCTCCCGTGTGCAGGTCTGTCTCCCGTGTGCAGGTCTGTCTCCCGTGAGCAGGTCTGTCTCCCGTGTGCATGTCTGTCTCCCGTGTGCATGTCTGTCTCCCGTGTGCATGTCTGTCTCCCGTGTGCATGTCTGTCTCCCGTGTGCATGTCTGTCTCCCGTGTGCATGTCTGTCTCCCGTGTGCATGTCTGTCTCCCGTGTGCATGTCTGTCTCCCGTGTGCATGTCTGTCTCCCGTGAGCATGTCTGTCTCCCGTGTGCATGTCTGTCTCCCGTGTGCATGTCTGTCTCCCGTGTGCATGTCTGTCTCCCGTGTGCATGTCTGTCTCCCGTGTGCATGTCTGTCTCCCGTGTGCATGTCTGTCTCCCGTGTGCATGTCTGTCTCCCGTGTGCATGTATGTGCACTCTTGACGTGCGCTGGCCCTACTATAAACACAATAGCAAGTGTCTTTTTTTAGTGTCTTTTCTTATGTTAAGCCTAAGCAATGTCGTATCAGTCGCCGCTTGATTGATGTAACTATGAATAAACGCAGGAATAGGAGGTAATTGCACAATTGTTATATTTGTTGTCGGGTTTGTTTTGTCTGCTGCAGAATGAGTTTGTCCTAAAGATCACGAATAATGTTATATCGTTGCCCGACGTTGCCAGTTGTGGGCCGCAGTGCTCGGATAAAGTCGCCCTACAACGCACACAAGACGTAAGTGCGTGTTAGTAGGCCTGCGGGTGTCGCATCTTCATACGATTTGCAGCACGCATAGCAGTAATAGGCACATCACGGATGAACGCATGCACGCACATCCACGTAAGCACACACGGACGGACATCCTGTGCACACACGGACGCGCAAATGCACACACGGACGCACACATACTGGAATGCACGAACTAGCGTTTATTATACAAATCCTTTCACAGTTTCACCTTTTGTCTTTACTACCCTCCTCATTCCGCGTGCTAAATCACCTCTCGGGTTAATCTCTCCAACCTCGTCTTTCAATCAATGTCTTTCCGTTGCATGTTAATCTCTCCAACCTCGTCTTTCAATCAATGTCTTTCCGTTGTATGTTAATCTCTCCAACCTCGTCTTTCAGTCAGTGTCTTTCCGTTGTATGTTAATCTCTCCAACCTCGTCTTTCAATCGATGCCTTTCCGTTGTATGTTAATCTCTCCAACCTCGTCTTTCAATCAATGCCTTTCCGTTGTATGTTAATCTCTCCAACCTCGTCTTTCAGTCAATGTCTTTCCATTGTATGTTAATCTCTCCAACCTCGTCTTTTAGTCAATGTCTTTTCGTTGTATGTTAATCTCTCCAACCTCGTCTTTCAATCAATGTCTTTCCGTTGTATGTTAATCTCTCCAACCTCGTCTTTTAGTCAATATCTTTCCGTTGTATGTTAGTCTCTCCAACCTCGTCTTTCAATCAATGTCTTTCCGTTGTATGTTAATCTCTCCAACCTCGTCTTTCAATCAATGTCTTTCCGTTGTATATTAATCTCTCCAACCTCGTCTTTTAGTCAATGCCTTTCCGTTGTATGTTAAGCTCTCCAACCTCGTCTTTCAATCAATGTCTTTCCGTTGTAAGTTAATCTCTCCAGTCTCGTCTTTCAGTCAATGTCTTTTCGTTGCATGTTAATCTCTCCAGCCTCTTCTTTCAATCAATGTCTTTCCGTTGCATGTTAATCTCTCCAACCTCGTCTTTCAGTCAATGTCTTTCCGTCGTATGTTAATCTCTCCAACCTCGTCATTCAATCAAATCTCTCCGTTGTATGTTAATCTCTCCAACCTCGTCTTTCAATCAATGTCTTTCCGTTGTATGTTAATCTCTCCAACCTCGTCTTTCAGTCAATGTATTTCCGTTGTACGTTAATCTCTCCAACTCGTCTTTCAGTCTATGTCTTTCCGTTGCATGTTAATCTTTCCAATCTCGTCTTTCAGTCAATGTCTTTCCTTTGCATGTTAATCTCTCCAACCTCGTCTTTCAGTCAATGTCTTTCCGTTGCATGTTAATCTCTCCAACCTCGTCTTTTAGTCGAAGTCTTTTCGTTGTATGTTAATCTCTCCAACCTCGTCTTTCAGTCAATGTCTTTCCGTTGTATGTTAATCTCTCCAACCTCGTCTTTCAATCAGTGTCTTTCCGTTGTATGTTAATCTCTCCAACCTCGTCTTTTAGTCAATATCTTTCCGTTGTATGTTAATCACTCCAACCTCGTCTTTCAATCAATGTCTTTCCATTGTATGTTAATCTCTCCAACCTCGTCTTTTAGTCAATGCCTTTCCGTTGAATGTTAATCTCTCCAACCTCGTCTTTTAGTCAATATCTTTCCGTTGTATGTTAATCTCTCCAACCTCGAATTTCAGTCAATGCCTTTCCGTTGCATGTTAATTTCTCCAACCTCGTCTTTTAGTCAATATCTTTCCGTTGTATGTTAATCTCTCCAACCTCGTCTTTTAGTCAATGCCTTTCCGTTGTATGTTAATCTCTCCAACCTCGTCTTTTAGTCAATATCTTTCCGTTGTATGTTAATCTCTCCAACCTCGTCTTTCAGTCAATGCCTTTCCGTTGCATGTTAATCTCTCCAACCTCGTCTTTTAGTCAATATCTTTCCGTTGTATGTTAATCTCTCCAACTTCGTCTTTCAGTCAATGTCTTTCCGTTGCATGTGAATCTCTCAATCCTCGTCTTTCAATCAATGTCTTTCCGTTGCATGTTAATCTCTCCAACCTCGTCTTTCAGTCAATGTATTTCCGTTGTATGTTAATCTCTCCAACTCGTCTTTCAGTCATTGTCTTTACTTTGCATGTTAATCTTTCCAACCTCGTCTTTCAGTCAATGTCTTTCCTTTGCATGTTAATCTCTCCAACTCGTCTTTCAGTCAATGTCTTTCCGTTGCATGTTAATCTTTCCAACCTCGTCTTTCAGTCAATGTCTTTCCTTTGCATGTTAATCTCTCCAACCTCGTGTTTCAGTCAATGTCTTTCCGTTGCATGTTAATCTCTCCAACCTCGTCTTTCAGTCAATGTCTTTCCGTTGTATGTTAATCTCTCCAACCTCGTCTTTCAGTCAATGTCTTTCCGTTGCATGTTAATCTCTCCAACCTCGTCTTTCAGTCAATGTCTTTCCGTTGCATGTTAATCTCTCCAACCTCGTCTTTCAGTCAATGTCTTTCCGTTGTACGTTAATCTCTCCAACCTCGTATTTCAGTCAATGTCTTTCCGTTGTATGTTAATCTCTCCAACCTCGTCTTTTCGTCAATATCTTTCCGTTGTATGTTAATCTCTCCAACCTCGTCTTTCAATCAATGTCTTTCCGTTGAATGTTAATCTCTCCAACCTCGTCTTTTAGTCAATATCTTTCCGTTGTATGTTAATCTCTCCAACCTCGAATTTCAGTCAATGCCTTTCCGTTGCATGTTAATTTCTCCAACCTCGTCTTTTAGTCAATATCTTTCCGTTGTATGTTAATCTCTCCAACCTCGTCTTTTAGTCAATGCCTTTCCGTTGTATGTTAATCTCTCCAACCTCGTCTTTTAGTCAATATCTTTCCGTTGTATGTTAATCTCTCCAACCTCGTCTTTCAGTCAATGCCTTTCCGTTGCATGTTAATCTCTCCAACCTCGTCTTTTAGTCAATATCTTTCCGTTGTATGTTAATCTCTCCAACTTCGTCTTTCAGTCAATGTCTTTCCGTTGCATGTGAATCTCTCAATCCTCGTCTTTCAATCAATGTCTTTCCGTTGCATGTTAATCTCTCCAACCTCGTCTTTCAGTCAATGTATTTCCGTTGTATGTTAATCTCTCCAACTCGTCTTTCAGTCATTGTCTTTACTTTGCATGTTAATCTTTCCAACCTCGTCTTTCAGTCAATGTCTTTCCTTTGCATGTTAATCTCTCCAACTCGTCTTTCAGTCAATGTCTTTCCGTTGCATGTTAATCTTTCCAACCTCGTCTTTCAGTCAATGTCTTTCCTTTGCATGTTAATCTCTCCAACCTCGTGTTTCAGTCAATGTCTTTCCGTTGCATGTTAATCTCTCCAACCTCGTCTTTCAGTCAATGTCTTTCCGTTGTATGTTAATCTCTCCAACCTCGTCTTTCAGTCAATGTCTTTCCGTTGCATGTTAATCTCTCCAACCTCGTCTTTCAGTCAATGTCTTTCCGTTGCATGTTAATCTCTCCAACCTCGTCTTTCAGTCAATGTCTTTCCGTTGTACGTTAATCTCTCCAACCTCGTATTTCCTCTCCAACCTCGTATTTCAGTCAATGTCTTTCCGTTGTATGTTAATCTCTCCAACCTCGTCTTTTCGTCAATATCTTTCCGTTGTATGTTAATCTCTCCAACCTCGTCTTTCAATCAATGTCTTTCCGTTGTATGTTAATCTCTCCAACCTCGTCTTTTAGTCAATATCTTTCCGTTGTATGTTAATCTCTCCAACCTCGTCTTTCAATCAATGTCTTTCCGTTGTATGTTAATCTCTCCAGTCTCGTCTTTCAGTCAATGTCTTTTCGTTGCATGTTAATCTCTCCAGCCTCGTCTTTCAATCAATGTCTTTCCGTTGCATGTTAATCTCTCCAACCTCGTCTTTCAGTCAATGTCTTTCCGTTGTATGTTAATCTCTCCAGTCTCGTCTTTCAGTCAATGTCTTTCCGTTGCATGTTAATCTCTCAAGCCTCGTCTTTCAATCAATGTCTTTCCGTTGCATGTTAATCTCTCCAACCTCGTCATTCAATCAATGTCTTTCCGCTGTATGTTAATCTCTCCAACCTCGTCTTTCAATCAATGTCTTTCCGTTGTATGTTAATCTCTCCAACCTCGTCTTTCAATCAATGTCTTTCCGTTATATGTTAATCTCTCCAACCTCGTCTTTCAGTCAATGTATTTCCGTTGTATGTTAATCTCTCCAACTCGTCTTTCAGTCAATGTCTTTCCGTTGCATGTTAATCTTTCCAACCTCGTCTTTCAGTTAATGTCTTTCCTTTTCATGTTAGTCTCTCCAACCTCGTGTTTCAGTCAATGTCTTTCCGTTGCATGTTAATCTCTCCAACCTCGTCTTTCAGTCAATGTCTTTCCGTTGCAGGTTAATCTCTCCAACCTCGTCTTTCAGTCAATGTCTTTCCGTTGCATGTTAATCTCTCCAACCTCGTCTTTCAGTCAATGTCTTTCCGTTGCATGTTAATCTCTCCAACCTCGTCTTTCAGTCAATGTCTTTCCGTTGTATGTTAATCTCTCCAACCTCGTATTTCAGTCAATGTCTTTCCGTTGTATGTTAATCTCTCCAGTCTCGTCTTTCAGTCAATGTCTTTCCGTTGCATGTGAATCTCTCAATCCTCGTCTTTCAATCAATGTCTTTCCGTTGCATGTTAATATCTCCAACCTCGTCTTTCAGTCAATGTATTTCCGTTGTATGTTAATCTCTCCAACTCGTCTTTCAGTCATTGTCTTTACTTTGCATGTTAATCTTTCCAACCTCGTCTTTCAGTCAATGTCTTTCCTTTGCATGTTAATCTCTCCAACTCGTCTTTCAGTCAATGTCTTTCCGTTGCATGTTAATCTTTCCAACCTCGTCTTTCAGTCAATGTCTTTCCTTTGCATGTTAATCTCTCCAACCTCGTGTTTCAGTCAATGTCTTTCCGTTGCATGTTAATCTCTCCAACCTCGTCTTTCAGTCAATGTCTTTCCGTTGTATGTTAATCTCTCCAACCTCGTCTTTCAGTCAATGTCTTTCCGTTGCATGTTAATCTCTCCAACCTCGTCTTTCAGTCAATGTCTTTCCGTTGCATGTTAATCTCTCCAACCTCGTCTTTCAGTCAATGTCTTTCCGTTGTACGTTAATCTCTCCAACCTCGTATTTCAGTCAATGTCTTTCCGTTGTATGTTAATCTCTCCAGTCTCGTCTTTCAGTCAATGTCTTTCCGTTGCATGTGAATCTCTCAATCCTCATCTTTCAATCAATGTCTTTCCATTGCATGTTAATCTCTCCAACCTCGTCTTTCAGTCAATGTATTTCCGTTGTATGTTAATCTCTCCAACTCGTCTTTCAGTCAATGTCTTTCCTTTGCATGTTAATCTTTCCAACCTCGTCTTTAAGTCAATGTCTTTCCGTTGTATGTTAATCTCTCCAACCTCGTCTTTCAGTCAATGTCTTTCCGTTGCATGTTAATCTCTCCAACCTCGTCTTTCAGGCAATGTCTTTCAGTTGCATGTTAATCTCTCCAACCTCGTCTTTCAGTCAATGTCTTTCCGTTGTATGTTAATCTCTCCAACCTTGTCTTTCAGTCAATGTCTTTCCGTTGTACGTTAATCTCTCCAACCTCTTATTTCAGTCAATGTCTTTCCGTTGTATGTTAATCTCTCCAGTCTCGTCTTTCAGTCAATGTCTTTCCGTTGCATGTTAATCTCTCAAGCCTCGTATTTCAATCAATGTCTTTCCGTTGCATGTTAATCTCTCCAACCTCGTCATTCAATCAATGTCTTTCCGCTGTATGTTAATCTCTCCAACCTCGTCTTTCAATCAATGTCTTTCCGTTGTATGTTAATCTCTCCAACCTCGTCTTTCAATCAATGTCTTTCCGTTATATGTTAATCTCTCCAACCTCGTCTTTCAGTCAATGTATTTCCGTTTTATGTTAATCTCTCCAACTCGTCTTTCAGTCAATGTCTTTCCGTTGCATGTTAATCTTTCCAACCTCGTCTTTCAGTTAATGTCTTTCCTTTGCATGTTAATCTCTCCAACCTCGTGTTTCAGTCAATGTATTTCCGTTGCATGTTAATCTCTCCAACCTCGTCTTTCAGTCAATGTCTTTCCGTTGTATGTTAATCTCTCCAACCTCTTCTTTCAGTCAATGTCTTTCCGTTGCATGTTAATCTCTCCAACATCGTTTTTCAGTCAATGTCTTTCCGTTGCATGTTAATCTCTCCAACCTCGTCTTTCAGTCAATGTATTTCCGTTTTATGTTAATCTCGCCAACTCGTCTTTCAGTCAATGTCTTTCCTTTGCATGTTAATCTTTCCAACCTCGTCTTTCAGTTAATGTCTTTCCTTTGCATGTTAATCTCTCCAACTCGTCTTTCACTCAATGTCTTTCCGTTGCATGTTAATCTTTCCAACCTCGTCTTTCAGTCAATGTCTTTCCTTTGCATGTTAATCTCTCCAACCTCGTGTTTCAGTCAATGTCTTTCCGTTGCATGTTAATCTCTCCAACCTCGTCTTTCAGTCAATGTATTTCCGTTGTATGTTACTCTCTCCAACTCGTCTTTCAGTCAATGTCTTTCCGTTGCATGTTAATCTTTCCAACCTCGTCTTTCAGTCAATGTATTTCCTTTGCATGTTAATCTCTCCAACCTCGTCTTTCAGTCAATGTCTTTCCATTGCATGTTAATCTCTCCAACCTCGTCTTTCAGTCAATGTCTTTTCGTGGCATGTTAATCTCTCCAACCTCGTTTTTCAGTCAATGTCTTTCCGTTGTACGTTAATCTCTCCAACCTCGTATTTCAGTCAATGTCTTTCCGTTGTATATTAATCTCTCCAGTCTCGTCTTTCAGTCAATGTCTTTCCGTTGCATGTGAATCTCTCAATCCTCGTCTTTCAATCAATGTCTTTCCATTGCATGTTAATCTCTCCAACCTCGTCTTTCAGTCAATGTATTTCCGTTGTATGTTAATCTCTCCAACTCGTCTTTCAGTCAATGTCTTTCCTTTGCATGTTAATCTTTCCAACCTCGTCTTTCAGTCAATGTCTTTCCGTTGTATGTTAATCTCTCCAACCTCTTCTTTCAGTCAATGTCTTTCCGTTGCATGTTAATCTCTCCAACCTCGTCTTTCAGGCAATGTCTTTCAGTTGCATGTTAATCTCTCCAACCTCGTCTTTCAGTCAATGTCTTTCCGTTGTATGTTAATCTCTCCAACCTCGTCTTTCAATCAATGCCTTTCCGTTGTATGTTAATCTCTCCAACCTCGTCTTTAAGTCAATGTCTTTCCGTTGTATGTTAATCTCTCCAACCTCGTCTTTCAGTCAGTGTCTTTCCGTTGTATGTTAATCTCTCCAACCTCCTCTTTCAATCGATGCCTTTCCGTTGTATGTTAATCTCTCCAACCTCGTCTTTCAATCAATGCCTTTCCGTTGTATGTTAATCTCTCCAACCTCGTCTTTCAGTCAGTGTCTTTCCGTTGTATGTTAATCTCTCCAACCTCGTCTTTCAATCGATGCCTTTCCGTTGTATGTTAATCTCTCCAACCTCGTCTTTCAATCAATGTCTTTCCGTTGTATGTTAATCTCTCCAACCTCGTCTTTCAGTCAATGTCTTTCCGTTGTATGTTAATCTCTCCAACCTCGTCTTTTAGTCAATGTCTTTTCGTTGTATGTTAATCTCTCCAACCTCGTCTTTCAATCAATGTCTTTCCGTTGTATGTTAATCTCTCCAACCTCGTCTTTTAGTCAATATCTTTCCGTTGTATGTTAATCTCTCCAACCTCGTCTTTCAATCAATGTCTTTCCGTTGTATATTAATCTCTCCAACCTCGTCTTTTAGTCAATGCCTTTCCGTTGTATGTTAAGCTCTCCAACCTCGTCTTTCAATCAATGTCTTTCCGTTGTAAGTTAATCTCTCCAGTCTCGTCTTTCAGTCAATGTCTTTTCGTTGCATGTTAATCTCTCCAGCCTCTTCTTTCAATCAATGTCTTTCCGTTGCATGTTAATCTCTCCAACCTCGTCTTTCAGTCAATGTCTTTCCGTCGTATGTTAATCTCTCCAACCTCGTCATTCAATCAAATCTTTCCGTTGTATGTTAATCTCTCCAACCTCGTCTTTCAATCAATATCTTTCCGTTGTATGTTAATCTCTCCAACCTCGTCTTTCAGTCAATGTATTTCCGTTGTACGTTAATCTCTCCAACTCGTCTTTCAGTCTATGTCTTTCCGTTGCATGTTAATCTTTCCAATCTCGTCTTTCAGTCAATGTCTTTCCTTTGCATGTTAATCTCTCCAACCTCGTCTTTCAGTCAATGTCTTTCCGTTGCATGTTAATCTCTCCAACCTCGTCTTTTAGTCGAAGTCTTTTCGTTGTATGTTAATCTCTCCAACCTCGTCTTTCAGTCAATGTCTTTCCGTTGTATGTTAATCTCTCCAACCTCGTCTTTCAATCAGTGTCTTTCCGTTGTATGTTAATCTCTCCAACCTCGTCTTTTAGTCAATATCTTTCCGTTGTATGTTAATCACTCCAACCTCGTCTTTCAATCAATATCTTTCCGTTGTATGTTAATCTCTCCAACCTCGTCTTTCAGTCAATGCCTTTCCGTTGCATGTTAATTTCTCCAACCTCGTCTTTTAGTCAATATCTTTCCGTTGTATGTTAATCTCTCCAACCTCGTCTTTTAGTCAATGCCTTTCCGTTGTATGTTAATCTCTCCAACCTCGTCTTTTAGTCAATATCTTTCCGTTGTATGTTAATCTCTCCAACCTCGTCTTTCAGTCAATGCCTTTCCGTTGCATGTTAATCTCTCCAACCTCGTCTTTTAGTCAATATCTTTCCGTTGTATGTTAATCTCTCCAACTTCGTCTTTTAGTCAATGCCTTTCCGTTGTATGTTAATCTCTCCAACCTCGTCTTTTAGTCAATATCTTTCCGTTGTATGTTAATCTCTCCAACCTCGTCTTTCAGTCAATGTCTTTCCGTTGTATGTTAATCTCTCCAACCTCGTCTTTCAGTCAATGTCTTTCCGTTGTATGTTAATCTCTCCAACCTCGTCTTTCAGTCAATGTATTTCCGTTGTATGTTACTCTCTCCAACTCGTCTTTCAGTCAATGTCTTTCCGTTGCATGTTAATCTTTCCAACCTCGTCTTTCAGTCAATGTATTTCCTTTGCATGTTAATCTCTCCAACCTCGTCTTTCAGTCAATGTCTTTCCGTTGCATGTTAATCTCTCCAACCTCGTCTTTTAGTCAATGTCTTTTCGTTGTATGTTAATCTCTCCAACCTCGTCTTTCAATCAATGTCTTTCCGTTGTATGTTAATCTCTCCAACCTCGTATTTCAGTCAATGTCTTTCCGTTGTATGTTAATCTCTCCAGTCTCGTCTTTCAGTCAATGTCTTTCCGTTGCATGTTAATCTCTCAAGCCTCGTCTTTCAATCAATGTCTTTCCGTTGCATGTTAATCTCTCCAACCTCGCCATTCAATCAATGTCTTTCCGCTGTATGTTAATCTCTCCAACCTCGTCTTTCAATCAATGCCTATCCGTTGTATGTTAATCTCTCCAACCTCGTCTTTCAATCAATGTCTTTCCGTTATATGTTAATCTATCCAACCTCGTCTTTCAGTCAATGTATTTCCGTTGTATGTTAATCTCTCCAACTCGTCTTTCAGTCAATGTCTTTCCGTTGCATGTTAATCTTTCCAACCTCGTCTTTCAGTCAATGTCTTTCCTTTGCATGTTAATCTCTCCAACCTCGTGTTTCAGTCAATGTCTTTCCGTTGCATGTTAATCTCTCCAACCTCGTCTTTCAGTCAATGTCTTTCCGTTGTATGTTAATCTCTCCAACCTCGTCTTTCAGTCAATGTCTTTCCGTTGCATGTTAATCTCTCCAACCTCGTCTTTCAGTCAATGTCTTTCCGTTGCATGTTAATCTCTCCAACCTCGACTTTCATTCAATGTCTTTCCGTTGTACGTTAATCTCTCCAACCTCGTATTCAGTCAATGTCTTTCCGTTGTATGTTAATCTCTCCAGTCTCGTCTTTCAGTCAATGTCTTTCCGTTGCATGTGAATCTCTCAATCCTCGTCTTTCAATCAATGTCTTTCCGTTGCATGTTAATCTCTCCAACCTCGTCTTTCAATCAATGTATTTCCGTTGTATGTTAATCTCTCCAACTCGTCTTTCAGTCAATGTCTTTCCTTTGCATGTTAATCTTTCCAACCTCGTCTTTCAGTCAATGTATTTCCTTTGCATGTTAATCTCTCCAACCTCGCGTTTCAGTCAATGTCTTTCCGTTGCATGTTAATCTCTCCAACCTCGTCTTTTAGTCAATGTCTTTCCGTTGTATGTTAATCTCTCCAACCTCGTCTTTCAGTCAATGTCTTTCCGTTGCATGTTTATCTCTCCAACCTCGTCTTTCAGGCAATGTCTTTCAGTTGCATGATAATCTCTCCAACCTCGTCTTTCAGTCAATGTCTTTCCGTTGTATGTTAATCTCTCCAACCTCGTCTTTTAGTCAATGTCTTTTCGTTGTATGTTAATCTCTTCAACCTCGTCTTTCAGTCAATGTCTTTCCGTTGTATGTTAATCTCTCCAACCTCGTCTTTCAGTCAATGTCTTTCCGTTGTATGTTAATCTCTCCAACCTCGTCTTTTAGTCAATGTCTTTTCGTTGTATGTTAATCTCTCCAACCTCGTCTTTCAGTCAATGTATTTCCGTTGTATGTTAATCTCTCCAACCTCGTCTTTCAATCAGTGTCTTTCCGTTGTATGTTAATCTCTCCAACCTCGTCTTTTAGTCAATATCTTTCCGTTGTATGTTAGTCTCTCCAACCTCGGCTTTCAATCAATGTCTTTCCGTTGTATGTTAATCTCTCCAACCTCGTCTTTCAATCAATGTCTTTCCGTTGTATGTTAATCTCTCCAACCTCGTCTTTCAATCAATGTCTTTCCGTTGTATGTTAATCTCTCCAACCTCGTCTTTCAGTCAATGCCTTTCCGTTGCTTGTTAATCTCTGCAACCTCGTCTTTTAGTCAATATCTTTCCGTTGTACGTTAATCTCTCCAACCTCGTCTTTTAGTCAATGCCTTTCCGTTGTATGTTAATCTCTCCAACCTCGTCTTTTAGTCAATATCTTTCCGTTGTATGTTAATCTCTCCAACCTCGTCTTTCAGTCAATGTCTTTCCGTTGTATGTTAATCTCTCCAACCTCGTCTTTCAGTCAATGTCTTTCGGTTGTATGTTAATCTCTCCAACCTCGTCTTTCAGTCAATGTCTTTCCGTTGTATGTTAATCTCTCCAACCTCGTCTTTCAGTCAATGTATTTCCGTTGTATGTTACTCTCTCCAACTCGTCTTTCAGTCAATGTCTTTCCGTTGCATGTTAATCTTTCCAACCTCGTCTTTCAGTCAATGTATTTCCTTTGCATGTTAATCTCTCCAACCTCGTCTTTCAGTCAATGTCTTTCCGTTGCATGTTAATCTCTCCAACCTCGTCTTTTAGTCAATGTCTTTTCGTTGTATGTTAATCTCTCCAACCTCGTCTTTCAATCAATGTCTTTCCGTTGTATGTTAATCTCTCCAACCTCGTATTTCAGTCAATGTCTTTCCGTTGTATGTTAATCTCTCCAGTCTCGTCTTTCAGTCAATGTCTTTCCGTTGCATGTTAATCTCTCAAGCCTCGTCTTTCAATCAATGTCTTTCCGTTGCATGTTAATCTCTCCAACCTCGCCATTCAATCAATGTCTTTCCGCTGTATGTTAATCTCTCCAACCTCGTCTTTCAATCAATGCCTATCCGTTGTATGTTAATCTCCCCAACCTCGTCTTTCAATCAATGTCTTTCCGTTATATGTTAATCTATCCAACCTCGTCTTTCAGTCAATGTATTTCCGTTGTATGTTAATCTCTCCAACTCGTCTTTCAGTCAATGTCTTTCCGTTGCATGTTAATCTTTCCAACCTCGTCTTTCAGTCAATGTCTTTCCTTTGCATTTTAATCTCTCCAACCTCGTGTTTCAGTCAATGTCTTTCCGTTGCATGTTAATCTCTCCAACCTCGTCTTTCAGTCAATGTCTTTCCGTTGTATGTTAATCTCTCCAACCTCGTCTTTCAGTCAATGTCTTTCCGTTGCATGTTAATCTCTCCAACCTCGTCTTTCAGTCAATGTCTTTCCGTTGCATGTTAATCTCTCCAACCTCGACTTTCATTCAATGTCTTTCCGTTGTACGTTAATCTCTCCAACCTCGTATTTCAGTCAATGTCTTTCCGTTGTATGTTAATCTCTCCAGTCTCGTCTTTCAGTCAATGTCTTTCCGTTGCATGTGAATCTCTCAATCCTCGTCTTTCAATCAATGTCTTTCCGTTGCATGTTAATCTCTCCAACCTCGTCTTTCAATCAATGTATTTCCGTTGTATGTTAATCTCTCCAACTCGTCTTTCAATCAATGTCTTTCCTTTGCATGTTAATCTTTCCAACCTCGTCTTTCAGTCAATGTATTTCCTTTCCATGTTAATCTCTCCAACCTCGTGTTTCAGTCAATGTCTTTCCGTTGCATGTTAATCTCTCCAACCTCGTCTTTTAGTCAATGTCTTTCCGTTGTATGTTAATCTCTCCAACCTCGTCTTTCAGTCAATGTCTTTCCGTTGCATGTTTATCTCTCCAACCTCGTCTTTCAGGCAATGTCTTTCAGTTGCATGATAATCTCTCCAACCTCGTCTTTCAGTCAATGTCTTTCCGTTGTATGTTAATCTCTCCAACCTCGTCTTTTAGTCAATGTCTTTTCGTTGTATGTTAATCTCTTCAACCTCGTCTTTCAGTCAATGTCTTTCCGTTGTATGTTAATCTCTCCAACCTCGTCTTTCAGTCAATGTCTTTCCGTTGTATGTTAATCTCTCCAACCTCGTCTTTTAGTCAATGTCTTTTCGTTGTATGTTAATCTCTCCAACCTCGTCTTTCAGTCAATGTATTTCCGTTGTATGTTAATCTCTCCAACCTCGTCTTTCAATCAGTGTCTTTCCGTTGTATGTTAATCTCTCCAACCTCGTCTTTTAGTCAATATCTTTCCGTTGTATGTTAGTCTCTCCAACCTCGTCTTTCAATCAATGTCTTTCCGTTGTATGTTAATCTCTCCAACCTCGTCTTTCAATCAATGTCTTTCCGTTGTATGTTAATCTCTCCAACCTCGTCTTTCAGTCAATGTCTTTCCGTTGTATGTTAATCTCTTCAACCTCGTCTTTCAGTCAATGCCTTTCCGTTGCTTGTTAATCTCTGCAACCTCGTCTTTTAGTCAATATCTTTCCGTTGTATGTTAATCTCTCCAACCTCGTCTTTTAGTCAATGCCTTTCCGTTGTATGTTAATCTCTCCAACCTCGTCTTTTAGTCAATATCTTTCCGTTGTATGTTAATCTCTCCAACCTCGTCTTTCAGTCAATGTCTTTCCGTTGTATGTTAATCTCTCCAACCTCGTCTTTCAGTCAATGTCTTTCCGTTGCATGTTAATCTTTCCAACCTCGTCTTTCAGTCAATGTATTTCCTTTGCATGTTAATCTCTCCAACCTCGTCTTTCAGTCAATGTCTTTCCGTTGCATGTTAATCTCTCCAACCTCGTCTTTTAGTCAATGTCTTTTCGTTGTATGTTAATCTCTCCAACCTCGTCTTTCAATCAATGTCTTTCCGTTGTATGTTAATCTCTCCAACCTCGTATTTCAGTCAATGTCTTTCCGTTGTATGTTAATCTCTCCAGTCTCGTCTTTCAGTCAATGTCTTTCCGTTGCATGTTAATCTCTCAAGCCTCGTCTTTCAATCAATGTCTTTCCGTTGCATGTTAATCTCTCCAACCTCGTCATTCAATCAATGTCTTTCCGCTGTATGTTAATCTCTCCAACCTCGTCTTTCAATCAATGCCTATCCGTTGTATGTTAATCTCTCCAACCTCGTCTTTCAATCAATGTCTTTCCGTTATATGTTAATCTATACAACCTCGTCTTTCAGTCAATGTATTTCCGTTGTATGTTAATCTCTCCAACTCGTCTTTCAGTCAATGTCTTTCCGTTGCATGTTAATCTTTCCAACCTCGTCTTTCAGTCAATGTCTTTCCTTTGCATGTTAATCTATCCAACCTCGTGTTTCAGTCAATGTCTTTCCGTTGCATGTTAATCTCTCCAACCTCGTCTTTCAGTCAATGTCTTTCCGTTGTATGTTAATCTCTCCAACCTCGTCTTTCAGTCAATGTCTTTCCGTTGCATGTTAATCTCTCCAACCTCGTCTTTCAGTCAATGTCTTTCCGTTGCATGTTAATCTCTCCAACCTCGTCTTTCAGTCAATGTCTTTCCGTTGTACGTTAATCTCTCCAACCTCGTATTTCAGTCAATGTCTTTCCGTTGTATGTTAATCTCTCCAGTCTCGTCTTTCAGTCAATGTCTTTCCGTTGCATGTGAATCTCTCAATCCTCGTCTTTCAATCAATGTCTTTCCGTTGCATGTTAATCTCTCCAACCTCGTCTTTCAATCAATGTATTTCCGTTGTATGTTAATCTCTCCAACTCGTCTTTCAGTCAATGTCTTTCCTTTGCATGTTAATCTTTCCAACCTCGTCTTTCAGTCAATGTATTTCCTTTGCATGTTAATCTCTCCAACCTCGTGTTTCAGTCAATGTCTTTCCGTTGCATGTTAATCTCTCCAACCTCGTCTTTTAGTCAATGTCTTTCCGTTGTATTTTAATCTCTCCAACCTCGTCTTTCAGTCAATGTCTTTCCGTTGCATGTTAATCTCTCCAACCTCGTCTTTCAGGCAATGTCTTTCAGTTGCATGTTAATCTCTCCAACCTCGTCTTTCAGTCAATGTCTTTCCGTTGTATGTTAATCTCTCCAACCTCGTCTTTTAGTCAATGTCTTTTCGTTGTATGTTAATCTCTTCAACCTCGTCTTTCAGTCAATGTCTTTCCGTTGTATGTTAATCTCTCCAACCTCGTCTTTCAGTCAATGTCTTTCCGTTGTATGTTAATCTCTCCAACCTCGTCTTTTAGTTAATGTCTTTTCGTTGTATGTTAATCTCTCCAACCTCGTCTTTCAGTCAATGTATTTCCGTTGTATGTTAATCTCTCCAACCTCGTCTTTCAATCAGTGTCTTTCCGTTGTATGTTAATCTCTCCAACCTCGTCTTTTAGTCAATATCTTTCCGTTGTATGTTAGTCTCTCCAACCTCGTCTTTCAATCAATGTCTTTCCGTTGTATGTTAATCTCTCCAACCTCGTCTTTCAATCAATGTCTTTCCGTTGTATGTTAATCTCTCCAACCTCGTCTTTCAGTCAATGTCTTTCCGTTGTATGTTAATCTCTCCAACCTCGTCTTTCAGTCAATGCCTTTCCGTTGCTTGTTAATCTCTGCAATCTCGTCTTTTAGTCAATATCTTTCCGTTGTATGTTAATCTCTCCAACCTCGTCTTTTAGTCAATGCCTTTCCGTTGTATGTTAATCTCTCCAACCTCGTCTTTTAGTCAATATCTTTCCGTTGTATGTTAATCTCTCCAACCTCGTATTTCAGTCAATGTCTTTCCGTTGTATGTTAATCTCTCCAACCTCGTCTTTCAGTCAATGTATTTCCGTTGTATGTTAATCTCTCCAACTCGTCTTTCAGTCAATGTCTTTCCGTTGCATGTTAATCTTTCCAACCTCGTCTTTCAGTCAATGTCTTTCCTTTGCATGTTAATCTCTCCAACCTCGTCTTTCAGTCAATGTCTTTCCGTTGCATGTTAATCTCTCCAACCTCGTCTTTTAGTCAATGTCTTTTCGTTGTATGTTAATCTCTCCAACCTCGTCTTTCAGTCAATGTCTTTCCGTTGTATGTTAATCTCTCCAACCTCGTCTTTCAATCAATGTCTTTCCGTTGTATGTTAATCTCTCCAACCTCGTCTTTTCGTCAATATCTTTCCGTTGTATGTTAATCTCTCCAACCTCGTCTTTCAATCAATGTCTTTCCGTTGTATGTTAATCTCTCCAACCTCGTCTTTTAGTCAATATCTTTCCGTTGTATGCTAATCTCTCCAACCTCGTCTTTCAATCAATGTCTTTCCGTTGTATGTTAATCTCTCCAGTCTCGTCTTTCAGTCAATGTCTTTTCGTTGCATGTTAATCTCTCCAGCCTCGTCTTTCAATCAATGTCTTTCCGTTGCATGTTAATCTCTCCAACCTCGTTTTTCAGTCAATGTCTTTCCGTTGTATGTTAATCTCTCCAGTCTCGTCTTTCAGTCAATGTCTTTCCGTTGCATGTTAATCTCTCAAGCCTCGTCTTTCAATCAATGTCTTTCCGTTGCATGTTAATCTCTCCAACCTCGTCATTCAATCAATGTCTTTCCGCTGTATGTTAATCTCTCCAACCTCGTCTTTCAATCAATGTCTTTCCGTTGTATGTTAATCTCTCCAACCTCGTCTTTCAATCAATGTCTTTCCGTTATATGTTAATCTCTCCAACCTCGTCTTTCAGTCAATGTATTTCCGTTGTATGTTAATCTCTCCAACTCGTCTTTCAGTCAATGTCTTTCCGTTGCATGTTAATCTTTCCAACCTCGTCTTTCAGTTAATGTCTTTCCTTTGCATGTTAGTCTCTCCAACCTCGTGTTTCAGTCAATGTCTTTCCGTTGCATGTTAATCTCTCCAACCTCGTCTTTCAGTCAATGTCTTTCCGTTGCATGTTAATCTCTCCAACCTCGTCTTTCAGTCAATGTCTTTCCGTTGCACGTTAATCTCTCCAACCTCGTCTTTCAGTCAATGTCTTTCCGTTGCATGTTAATCTCTCCAACCTCGTCTTTCAGTCAATGTCTTTCCGTTGTACGTTAATCTCTCCAACCTCGTATTTCAGTCAATGTCTTTCCGTTGTATGTTAATCTCTCCAGTCTCGTCTTTCAGTCAATGTCTTTCCGTTGCATGTGAATCTCTCAATCCTCGTCTTTCAATCAATGTCTTTCCGTTGCATGTTAATCTCTCCAACCTCGTCTTTCAGTCAATGTATTTCCGTTGTATGTTAATCTCTCCAACTCGTCTTTCAGTCATTGTCTTTACTTTGCATGTTAATCTTTCCAACCTCGTCTTTCAGTCAATGTCTTTCCTTTGCATGTTAATCTCTCCAACTCGTCTTTCAGTCAATGTCTTTCCGTTGCATGTTAATCTTTCCAACCTCGTCTTTCAGTCAATGTCTTTCCTTTGCATGTTAATCTCTCCAACCTCGTGTTTCAGTCAATGTCTTTCCGTTGCATGTTAATCTCTCCAACCTCGTCTTTCAGTCAATGTCTTTCCGTTGTATGTTAATCTCTCCAACCTCGTATTTCAGTCAATGTCTTTCCGTTGCATGTTAATCTCTCCAACCTCGTCTTTCAGTCAATGTCTTTCCGTTGCATGTTAATCTCTTCAACCTCGTCTTTCAGTCAATGTCTTTCCGTTGTACGTTAATCTCTCCAACCTCGTATTTCAGTCAATGTCTTTCCGTTGTATGTTAATCTCTCCAACCTCGTCTTTTAGTCAATATCTTTCCGTTGTATGTTAGTCTCTCCAACCTCGTCTTTCAATCAATGTCTTTCCGTTGTATGTTAATCTCTCCAACCTCGTCTTTCAATCAATGTCTTTCCGTTGTATGTTAATCTCTCCAACCTCGTCTTTCAGTCAATGTCTTTCCGTTGTATGTTAATCTCTCCAACCTCGTCTTTCAGTCAATGCCTTTCCGTTGCTTGTTAATCTCTGCAATCTCGTCTTTAATCAATATCTTTCCGTTGTATGTTAATCTCTCCAACCTCGTCTTTTAGTCAATGCCTTTCCGTTGTATGTTAATCTCTCCAACCTCGTCTTTTAGTCAATATCTTTCCGTTGTATGTTAATCTCTCCAACCTCGTATTTCAGTCAATGTCTTTCCGTTGTATGTTAATCTCTCCAACCTCGTCTTTCAGTCAATGTATTTCCGTTGTATGTTAATCTCTCCAACTCGTCTTTCAGTCAATGTCTTTCCGTTGCATGTTAATCTTTCCAACCTCGTCTTTCAGTCAATGTCTTTCCTTTGCATGTTAATCTCTCCAACCTCGTCTTTCAGTCAATGTCTTTCCGTTGCATGTTAATCTCTCCAACCTCGTCTTTTAGTCAATGTCTTTTCGTTGAATGTTAATCTCTCCAACCTCGTCTTTCAGTCAATGTCTTTCCGTTGTATGTTAATCTCTCCAACCTCGTCTTTCAATCAATGTCTTTCCGTTGTATGTTAATCTCTCCAACCTCGTCTTTTCGTCAATATCTTTCCGTTGTATGTTAATCTCTCCAACCTCGTCTTTCAATCAATGTCTTTCCGTTGTATGTTAATCTCTCCAACCTCGTCTTTTAGTCAATATCTTTCCGTTGTATGCTAATCTCTCCAACCTCGTCTTTCAATCAATGTCTTTCCGTTGTATGTTAATCTCTCCAGTCTCGTCTTTCAGTCAATGTCTTTTCGTTGCATGTTAATCTCTCCAGCCTCGTCTTTCAATCAATGTCTTTCCGTTGCATGTTAATCTCTCCAACCTCGTCTTTCAGTCAATGTCTTTCCGTTGTATGTTAATCTCTCCAGTCTCGTCTTTCAGTCAATGTCTTTCCGTTGCATGTTAATCTCTCAAGCCTCGTCTTTCAATCAATGTCTTTCCGTTGCATGTTAATCTCTCCAACCTCGTCATTCAATCAATGTCTTTCCGCTGTATGTTAATCTCTCCAACCTCGTCTTTCAATCAATGTCTTTCCGTTGTATGTTAATCTCTCCAACCTCGTCTTTCAATCAATGTCTTTCCGTTATATGTTAATCTCTCCAACCTTGTCTTTCAGTCAATGTATTTCCGTTGTATGTTAATCTCTCCAACTCGTCTTTCAGTCAATGTCTTTCCGTTGCATGTTAATCTTTCCAACCCCGTCTTTCAGTTAATGTCTTTCCTTTGCATGTTAGTCTCTCCAACCTCGTGTTTCAGTCAATGTCTTTCCGTTGCATGTTAATCTCTCCAACCTCGTCTTTCAGTCAATGTCTTTCCGTTGCATGTTAATCTCTCCAACCTCGTCTTTCAGTTAATGTCTTTCCGTTGCACGTTAATCTCTCCAACCTCGTCTTTCAGTCAATGTCTTTCCGTTGCATGTTAATCTCTCCAACCTCGTCTTTCAGTCAATGTCTTTCCGTTGTACGTTAATCTCTCCAACCTCGTATTTCAGTCAATGTCTTTCCGTTGTATGTTAATCTCTCCAGTCTCGTCTTTCAGTCAATGTCTTTCCGTTGCATGTGAATCTCTCAATCCTCGTCTTTCAATCAATGTCTTTCCGTTGCATGTTAATCTCTCCAACCTCGTCTTTCAGTCAATGTATTTCCGTTGTATGTTAATCTCTCCAACTCGTCTTTCAGTCATTGTCTTTACTTTGCATGTTAATCTTTCCAACCTCGTCTTTCAGTCAATGTCTTTCCTTTGCATGTTAATCTCTCCAACTCGTCTTTCAGTCAATGTCTTTCCGTTGCATGTTAATCTTTCCAACCTCGTCTTTCAGTCAATGTCTTTCCTTTGCATGTTAATCTCTCCAACCTCGTGTTTCAGTCAATGTCTTTCCGTTGCATGTTAATCTCTCCAACCTCGTCTTTCAGTCAATGTCTTTCCGTTGTATGTTAATCTCTCCAACCTCGTCTTTCAGTCAATGTCTTTCCGTTGCATGTTAATCTCTCCAACCTCGTCTTTCAGTCAATGTCTTTCCGTTGCATGTTAATCTCTCCAACCTCGTCTTTCAGTCAATGTCTTTCCGTTGTACGTTAATCTCTCCAACCTCGTATTTCAGTCAATGTCTTTCCGTTGTATGTTAATCTCTCCAGTCTCGTCTTTCAGTCAATGTCTTTCCGTTGCATGTGAATCTCTCAATCCTCATCTTTCAATCAATGTCTTTCCATTGCATGTTAATCTCTCCAACCTCGTCTTTCAGTCAATGTATTTCCGTTGTATGTTAATCTCTCCAACTCGTCTTTCAGTCAATGTCTTTCCTTTGCATGTTAATCTTTCCAACCTCGTCTTTCAGTCAATGTCTTTCCGTTGTATGTTAATCTCTCCAACCTCGTCTTTCAGTCAATGTCTTTCCGTTGCATGTTAATCTCTCCAACCTCGTCTTTCAGGCAATGTCTTTCAGTTGCATGTTAATCTCTCCAACCTCGTCTTTCAGTCAATGTCTTTCCGTTGTATGTTAATCTCTCCAACCTTGTCTTTCAGTCAATGTCTTTCCGTTGTACGTTAATCTCTCCAACCTCTTATTTCAATCAATGTCTTTCCGTTGTATGTTAATCTCTCCAGTCTCGTCTTTCAGTCAATGTCTTTCCGTTGCATGTTAATCTCCCAAGCCTCGTATTTCAATCAATGTCTTTCCGTTGCATGTTAATCTCTCCAACCTCGTCATTCAATCAATGTCTTTCCGCTGTATGCTAATCTCTCCAACCTCGTCTTTCAATCAATGTCTTTCCGTTGTATGTTAATCTCTCCAACCTCGTCTTTCAATCAATGTCTTTCCGTTATATGTTAATCTCTCCAACCTCGTCTTTCAGTCAATGTATTTCCGTTTTATGTTAATCTCTCCAACTCGTCTTTCAGTCAATGTCTTTCCGTTGCATGTTAATCTTTCCAACCTCGTCTTTCAGTTAATGTCTTTCCTTTGCATGTTAATCTCTCCAACCTCGTGTTTCAGTCAATGTATTTCCGTTGCATGTTAATCTCTCCAACCTCGTCTTTCAGTCAATGTCTTTCCGTTGTATGTTAATCTCTCCAACCTCGTCTTTCAGTCAATGTCTTTCCGTTGCATGTTAATCTCTCCAACCTCGTTTTTCAGTCAATGTCTTTCCGTTGCATGTTAATCTCTCCAACCTCGTCTTTCAGTCAATGTATTTCCGTTGTATGTTAATCTCGCCAACTCGTCTTTCAGTCAATGTCTTTCCTTTGCATGTTAATCTTTCCAACCTCGTCTTTCAGTCAATGTCTTTCCTTTGCATGTTAATCTCTCCAACTCGTCTTTCAGTCAATGTCTTTCCGTTGCATGTTAATCTTTCCAACCTCGTCTTTCAGTCAATGTCTTTCCTTTGCATGTTAATCTCTCCAACCTCGTGTTTCAGTCAATGTCTTTCCGTTGCATGTTAATCTCTCCAACCTCGTCTTTCAGTCAATGTATTTCCGTTGTATGTTACTCTCTCCAACTCGTCTTTCAGTCAATGTCTTTCCGTTGCATGTTAATCTTTCCAACCTCGTCTTTCAGTCAATGTATTTCCTTTGCATGTCAATCTCTCCAACCTCGTCTTTCAGTCAATGTCTTTCCATTGCATGTTAATCTCTCCAACCTCGTCTTTCAGTCAATGTCTTTTCGTTGCATGTTAATCTCTCCAACCTCGTTTTTCAGTCAATGTCTTTCCGTTGTACGTTAATCTCTCCAACCTCGTATTTCAGTCAATGTCTTTCCGTTGTATGTTAATCTCTCCAGTCTCGTCTTTCAGTCAATGTCTTTCCGTTGCATGTGAATCTCTCAATCCTCGTCTTTCAATCAATGTCTTTCCATTGCATGTTAATCTCTCCAACCTCGTCTTTCAGTCAATGTATTTCCGTTGTATGTTAATCTCTCCAACTCGTCTTTCAGTCAATGTCTTTCCTTTGCATGTTAATCTTTCCAACCTCGTCTTTCAGTCAATGTCTTTCCGTTGTATGTTAATCTCTCCAACCTCTTCTTTCAGTCAATGTCTTTCCGTTGCATGTTAATCTCTCCAACCTCGTCTTTCAGGCAATGTCTTTCAGTTGCATGTTAATCTCTCCAACCTCGTCTTTCAGTCAATGTCTTTCCGTTGTATGTTAATCTCTCCAACCTCGTCTTTCAATCAATGCCTTTCCGTTGTATGTTAATCTCTCCAACCTCGTCTTTAAGTCAATGTCTTTCCGTTGTATGTTAATCTCTCCAACCTCGTCTTTCAGTCAATGTCTTTCCGTTGTATGTTAATCTCTCGAACCTCGTCTTTCAATCAATGCCTTTCCGTTGTATGTTAATCTCTCCAACCTCGTCTTTCAATCAATGCCTTTCCGTTGTATGTTAATCTCTCCAACCTCGTCTTTCAGTCAATGTATTTCCGTTGTATGTTAATCTCTCCAACCTCGTCTTTCAGTCAATGTCTTTCCGTTGTATGTTAATCTCTCCAACCTCGTCTTTTAGTCAATGTATTTTCGTTGTATGTTAATCTCTCCAACCTCGTCTTTCAATCAATGTCTTTCCGTTGTATGTTAATCTCTCCAACCTCGTCTTTCAATCAATGTCTTTCCGTTGTATGTTAATCTCTCCAACCTCGTCTTTTAGTCAATGCCTTTCCGTTGTATGTTAATCTCTCCAACCTCGTCTTTCAATCAATGTCTTTCCGTTTTATGTTAATCTCTCCAGTCTCGTCTTTCAGTCAATGTCGTTTACTATTTACCGCCTCGTCTTTCTCTGTCAGTCACTGTGCTTGTCGTTGTTGTGAGTCATGTGCGTGTGTGTCCGACGCAGACACATAGACTGATTGCTGCCTTCATAGAAGGCGAGAGGCTGCACTTCGACGGCGTCTACGCACTGGACCTGTCCCGCTCCTCTGAGGCCACGACCTTCGTGTGCCAGGCAGGCTGGACCGACTACAGGAATACAGTGTGCAGTATGTACTACATATTTATTGGGAGTATAACCGTGCGTGCGTGTGCGTGCGTTCGTGCGAGCGTGTGCGTGCGTGCGTGCGTGCGTCTCAGTAATTCCGAGGGATGACACACGTTCCTTACCAGAACCGGATACTAAATTGAATAGGGCTGAGTAAAGACGGGATACCAAATAGTCAGTTATTAGACTGTTATTTAGGTAACACTCCTTGATAAACATCTTATACGCTTGATCATGCTTTAAACAAATGTAGCATATCACCAAAGTACTGGATAGGTTAAGAATTGACATGAAGCGCAATGTTTAGAACAGTTAAAAAAGTTGAATACGTAGAAATTTGCTTGAGGGTCTAGACTCTAGACCAAACACACATATTGTTTGAAAATGTGTTGATGTCATCCAGTGCTTACCCGTCTCCGCACATAAGTGTAATATTCAACGGGGGACACATTACTTCAGGAGGCGATGATGGCGACGGTAATGCTGCTGATAATGATAAAGAAGAAATTTGCATTTACATAATGGAACACACTTTATGAAATGAAGTTGTAAGCACATTTACGAAGCTAGATAACTATATTTCATAATCGTCCAGGATACCTCTTGAATATTCATAATAATACACTGACTACTTACCGACTCTTCGCTCCCTAGTTGGTGCACAAGGTCACAAAACACCTTTAAATGTTGGTTGTTAAATAAGAGTGTAGTTTACCTCATAGTATTACTGATATACTATATGTATATTTTAAAATATGTTATTGAATTCAAATCCAACGTAGACAATAATATTATTGTGAACGGTGAAACAGAATGAATACAGTGGTAGCAACCGATCCGTGAATATAGCCATAGCAACCGATCCGTGACACATTGGGGCATTTCTCTTGGTCTCGTTGATGTATTACGCTATTTTGATTTGAGTTATTACAAATAATATCAAAGTATGTTAAGAATACTAGTTAATATCCTTTTTATGACCTCACATCTGTGAGGTCAATAACTACATGTACACCGCGTGTGTTCCAGTCGCATGTCCAGCAGGCAAGTACGGCAGGTCAGATTCAAAAGGCTGTCAGGACTGCCCAATTGGTACCTTTCAGTCGCACTATGGCCGGAGTGAATGCATAGAATGTCCCGGAGATAAGACGACTGACGCCGAGGGTTCAGTCAGTCAACAATTGTGTGTAGCCAGAGGTGAGACGTCACCAGCGAGCTGATGGGCATCGTGTGTGTGTGTGTGTGTGTGTGTGTGTGTGTGTGTGTGTGTGTGTGTGTGAGTGTGTGTGTGTGTGTGTGTGTGTGTGTGTGTGTGTGTGTGTGTGTGTGTGTGTGTGTGTGTGTGTGTGTGTGTGTGTGTGTGTGTGTGTGTGTGCGTGCGTGCGTTTGTGCGTGTGTGTGTGCGTGTGTGTGCTTGCGTTCATGCGTTTGTATGCATGCGTGCGTACGTACGTTTATGTGTGCGTGTGTGTTTATGTGCGTGCGTGCGTGCGTGCGTGCGTGCGTGCGTGCGTGCGTGCGAGCAAGCGTGCGTGCATGCATGCGTGCGTACTTAATGTGTTCTGCCGGTTAGTCTATGACAACATGACAGCATAGCTGTGAAATGTGTACTTGCTCTGTACTACAGGTCCGTGTGTACTAGCTCTGTACTACAGGTCCGTGTGTATTAGCTTGCTCTGTACTACAGGTCCGTGTGTACTAGCTTGCTCTGTGCTACGGTTCCGTGTGTACTAGCTTGCTCTATACTACAGGTCTTGATCTGTGCTACAGGACCGTGTATACTTGCTGTGCTACAGGTCCGTGTGTACTTGCTCTGTGCTACATGTCCGTGTGTACTTGTTCTGTACTACAGGTCCGTGTGTACTTGTTCAGTACTAAAGGTCCGTGTGTACTTGCTATGTACTACAGGTCCGTGTGTACTCGCTCTGTACTACAGGTCCGTGTGTACTTGCTGTGTGGCACAAGTCCGTGTGTACATGCTCCGTACTACAGATCCGTGTGTACTTGCTCTGTACTACAGGTCCGTGTGTACTTGTTCTGTACTACAGGTCCGTGTGTACTTGCTGTGTGGCACAAGTCCGTGTGTACATGCTCTGTACTACAGGTCCGTGTGTACTCGCTCTGTACTACAGGTCCGTGTGTACTTGCTCTGTACTACAGGTCCGTGTGTGTCGGTGGCGTGGCAGATTCTTCAAACACACAAGGCAGTGTTATTTGCGCTGTTATTCGGCTGTTTGTTGGCGTTGACGGGCTGCATGTAAGTGTTTATATTTGTTTGTTGTTTGTTGGCGTTGACGGGCTGCATGTAAGTGTTTATATTTGTTTGTTGTTTGTTGGCGTTGACGGGCTGCATGTAAGTGTTTATATTTGTAGCAACAGGTGTAAATGGCAACATGCTTTTCGGGAGATAGATATTTTTGTTTTATCTAGTTTCTTTTCATAACATCAAACTTTCTTATTATAGCAAGAATATGTTGTCCTAGGTTTGTCTTGTGTAATATGCTAAGTGACTTAATAAGGCAAAATATTCCAAACAAACTAAATAAAGATCATAATGCAAACCCCAATGCAAATCTTGATATTTTATGTAATATTTTTGATAAACAAAAAGTTAATATATTCCTGTAGTTATAAAAAATACAAATATAAACATAAGAAATCCAAATTTATTTAGGTATCTCACGTTCCATAAAATATCGGGACAACGTTTATAAAGAACTGCTAATAATATCACATGAATCACATGGTTATGTATCTTTAAAAAATAATGTACATGATTATAACACTATTTTGAAAAAAGACATGCCGAAAAAGCATACCGTGTATCGCATTTTAATGCATGTAAGACTGATTCAGGAAAAACGTGGTCTATATTAAATGAGATATTAAATAAATCACAAAATACAAGAACTTTCCCTGAGTATTTTATTGTTGATGTAAATCAAGTGTCTGATAAGTTAACTATTGCGAATAAATGTAATGAATATGTTTCCAATATTGGACCTGCAAATCAAATAAGTAAGCCTGTAAATAAATATTACAAAGACTACCTATATATTAAACATGACTGTATTCATATTTCACGAAATAAGCAATATGGACATAGTAAACGTTATTGATAGTCTTCATGCTAAATCCAGTAGTGGCAAAGGTGGTATATCTACTAAATTACTGAAACTCATTATGGTGTTCGGTACAGAAGTATTGACGAAGCCCAAGAAAGTATTTCGCTTGAACTCATCGTTTATTTAGTTGTAGACCTCATGGATACACTCATCTACACCAGTACTGCTGACGTCACATAAACTGTGTAATATCGTATACATAGTCAGGAAAAGTTAACTCCATTACGTCATGCACTGATAATTTAAACATGGCGAAAGTCATTCCTACATTTAAAAAAGAGAAGGAAACATTTTCCCAAAGCATAGGCCAATGTCCTTACTACCAGATTTCTCAAAGGTTTTTAAAAAATATTTTGTTGTCAACTTTATTGTTTTTTTAATGATAAGCAACTTTTTTTTACAAAAGTCAGTATGGATTTATTTCACTTACAGCTTAAATTTACATTGACGTTATTACATCGATCAATGCATCTACATAGTGAAATTCAGGCGCGTCATTCGCAGCCGGTGTTTATCTACCCTTTCATTCAACACTGTGTGAATAATGACACGTTCCGCTGTTTAAATCTAACTGGCACGCTTATACAAGTTGACGCATTGAACACCCGATAGTCAGCAGTGTGCGTCTCCCACTTACAGCTGCTGCATCACATACTGCGTCGCAAAGAAACGGTCCCGGGCACAAACGCGCAAAGTTGTCGAGGTAAGTGTAATTCCCTTGGTGGCTGTTCACGTTAACGAAGACGTGTGCATACTTGAGATACGTACGATTTACTTTGACTTCGCTAAATGATCGCATACACGCTCTTCTGTCCACCCGTGGCACAGTAACCACCCCACTACCAATGACAGACCCAAATCTGACCGATGCACAAAACTTCGCTTATGCCATGTGCTTTCACAGCACACAGTTCATTGCAGTGGAATATTTGGGGCAATGCCCCTTGGCTTAATTGTATTCCCTTGTTTTTCTGTGTGTTTCCGTTGCGCCGCTACATGATATCATGGGAAAACCCTTTAGACCTCAGCCATTTTTAAAGACCCTGATTCCCCAGTTATTTGACCAGATACGGATAAACGTGAATCAAGATACATCCACGCACGGCATCCAATGTGCTCTCTTAATTATCCGCCAGAGTGCGCGATTTGAATAGATCGAAATACGTTGCTATTTTTGGGCTGAGTTTGGCAACATTGAAGCGTCAGTCCGCGACTGGGTTTGGCAGGATTGAGGACTGAAGGGTTATTAATGGGAGACAAATCTTGCCCTCATTTGCCCCCGAAATCCTAGATATGCCACTGAGTGCACGTCAATGCTAGATGTATGAAAATGATAGGTAGGCTAAAATTGCATTAAAAAAATACACCACATTTCCACATGCAAGAACTACTCGAGAATGTATGAGATGCCATGACACCCCAGACCTACCGCTCAGGGCAGGTCTAAAGGAGGAGATCTGCCGGTTTCAGCTATGGTAGCATCTATATTATTAACGCTCGACATCGGCGACCGAAGTATATCGATGCACACTGCATCGGCGCAAACGGGCATGGATCCGAAATTGATTACAGACCAGTGTTCACGTCTGTTGTGATATCAGCAACATTTGAACAGCAGTCGTAGTATATGGAACACATAATAAGACTATGTTGTGGAACAACTTGCGGGGCACATACTTAATACTATGTTGAGTGACGGCATGCGATACACATATATAAGACTATGTTGACTGACAGCATGCGGTGCACATAATATTATGTTGAGTGAGGGTATGCGGTACACATACGTAATACTATGTTGAGTGAGGTTATGCGGAGCACATACATAATACTATGTTGTTTTACGGCATGCGGTACACATACGTAAGACGATGTTGTGTGACGACATGCATAACACATACGAAAGACTATGTTGTGTAACAGCGGTACACATGAATACGACTATGTTGTGGGAGAGCTGAAGACATGTAAGTTGTACGTTGTTGAATACAATCTCCTTCTTTCGTTAAGTTACAGTTGTCGATCCACTCGATTGCTTTAGGAGAAGCTGTGGGGATATCGGTGATTCCGCCATTAAACACGAACATGCAGCAGTGGCTGACGGTGTGGTCAACGGTGTGGTCAACGGTGTGGTCAACGGTGTGGTCAACGGTTGGAGGGTTTGTGGTGCATCGTACGTCCATGTAGAGTTCTGATGCGGTTGATGGCGGTCCACTGGCGTCCATGTAGAGATCTGATGCGATTGATGGCGGTCCACTGGCGTCCATGTAGAGTTCTGATGCGGTTGATGGCGGTCCACTGGCGTCCATGTAGAGATCTGATGCGACTGATGGCGGTCCACTGGCGTCCATGTAGAGTTCTGATGCGGTTGATGGCGGTCCACTGGCGTCCATGTAGAGATCTGATGCGATTGATGGCGGTCCACTGGTGTCCATGTAGAGTTCTGATGCGATTGATGGCGGTCCACTGGTGTCCATGTAGAGTTCTGATGCGGTTGATGGCGGTCCACTGGCGTCCATGTAGAGATCTGATGCGATTGATGGCGGTCCACTGGCGTCCATGTAGAGTTCTGATGCGGTTGATGGCGGTCCACTGGCGTCCATGTAGAGTTCTGATGCGGTTGATGGCGGTCCACTGGCGTCCATGTAGAGTTCTGATGCGATTGATGGCGGTCCACTGGTGTCCATGTAGAGTTCTGATGCGATTGATGGCGGTCCACTGGTGTCCATGTAGAGTTCTGATGCGATTGATGGCGGTCCACTGGTGTCCATGTAGAGTTCTGATGCGGTTGATGGCGGTCCACTGGCGTCCAAGTAGAGTTCTGATGCGATTGATGGCGGTCCACTGGTGTCCATGTAGAGTTCTGATGCGGTTGATGGCGGTCCACTGGCGTCCATGTAGAGTTCTGATGCGATTGATGGCGGTCCACTGGTGTCCATGTAGAGTTCTGATGCGGTTGATGGCGGTCCACTGGCGTCCATGTAGAGTTCTGATGCGATTGATGGCGGTCCACTGGTGTCCATGTAGAGTTCTGATGCGGTTGATGGCGGTCCACTGGCGTCCATGTAGAGTTCTGATGCGGTTGATGGCGCTCCACTGGCGTCCATGTAGAGTTCTGATGCGATTGATGGCGGTCCACTGGTGTCCATGTAGAGTTCTGATGCGGTTGATGGCGGTCCACTGGCGTCCATGTAGAGTTCTGATGCGATTGATGGCGGTCCACTGGCGTCCATGTAGAGTTCTGATGCGGTTGATGGCGGTCCACTGGTGTCCATGTAGAGTTCTGATGCGGTTGATGGCGGTCCACTGGCGTCCATGTAGAGTTCTGATGCGGTTGATGGCGGTCCACTGGCGTCCATGTAGAGTTCTGATGCGATTGATGGCGGTCCACTGGCGTCCATGTAGAGTTCTGATGCGGTTGATGGCGGTCCACTGGCGTCCATGTAGAGTTCTGATGCGATTGATGGCGGTCCACTGGTGTCCATGTAGAGTTCTGATGCGGTTGATGGCGGTCCACTGGCGTCCATGTAGAGTTCTGATGCGATTGATGGCGGTCCACTGGCGTCCATGTAGAGTTCTGATGCGGTTGATGGCGGTCCACTGGCGTCCATGTAGAGTTCTGATGCGATTGATGGCGGTCCACTGGTGTCCATGTAGAGTTCTGATGCGGTTGATGGCGGTCCACTGGCGTCCATGTAGAGTTCTGATGCGGTTGATGGCGGTCCACTGGCGTCCATGTAGAGTTCTGATGCGATTGATGGCGGTCCACTGGTGTCCATGTAGAGTTCTGATGCGGTTGATGGCGCTCCACTGGTGCCCATGTAGAGTTCTGATGAGGTTGATGGCGCTCCACTGGCGTCCATGTAGTGTTCTGATGCGGTTGATGGCGGTCCACTGGCGTCCATGTAGTGTTCTGATGCGGTTGATGGCGGTTCACTGGCGTCCATGTAGTGTTCTGATGCGGTTGATGGCGGTCCACTGGTGTCCATGTAGTGTTCTGATGCGGTTTATGGCAGTCCACTTGCGTCCATGTAGAGTTCTGATGCGGTTGATGGCGGTCTACTGGCGTCGAAGAAGGTCAAACCCGGGAGGTTCGATAGTGGGGTCTTGAACAAGATTCATCTTTCTAATGTCTGCTGCACCCCTCTCGCTTCCACCGCTCTTTCTCTGTCATATTGGTTTCAATGCTGCTTCGGTCCGGAAAGGCTGTCACACACATATCGGTCATTCTCCGTAGAACGTAAAAAATGGGATGAGGAAATCCGACCAGACCTTTAGAGAAATTGTTTAAAGGTAAACGGTTTTTATGATTGATGTATGTTTCTACGACAGGAAAATACTATCAGCAGTGCTCGCTACCCTTTCTACCGTCCTATACTTTAATCATACAATTGCCTTGTCCGCTTTTGGTGTCATTCCTGTTACGCCCGTGAGCATAACGAGTTCCGTGGGAAATCGCGAAATTTTACTGAAATAAATATAACAGAAAGACGACGCATTTGCCCATTTCCAGCAAGCATCAAACAAGACTGGAAATATTATCAATGAAACAGCTCAGACACGTGAAGAGAACAGCCAAATTGTTGCTTTGGGCCAATATCTACCAATTATTGAGCGATAGCATAACTACTAGACTTCAACAAACCAAACTGTCTCTTTCACATCCATACGGAGCAGCAGCAGAGGTGGAGAGAACTTCGATCATATCTTTTTTAGCATTTCACAAGAGTAACAGAAATGACTCGATAGTAACAGGAATGACTGACAGTAACAGGAATGACACAGGTTCGCAGTTTACAGAAGAGAACATTATTCAGGGGCTTGTGTCCAATAATATAATAAAAAATGATAGTCAGCATTTTGATTGCAACATTCAAACAATCCAATTGTTCACAATCGAATATTTTATTATCCTTGAAACCACAGAACTTTCAAAAACGAAAACTTTTTTTCAAGAGAGCCCTGGTAACGAGGTCAGGGCGCATTCAGTGGCCAATATCTCTTCTTGTCATCTGACAATAGCCTTCATGTGGTTGGGTTTACCTGTCGCCGATTCTTGGTCACTTGAGTGACATCACCCACTCATAGCTGTACCAGCAGAGGTATCTCATCACTAGCCAGAACAACCTGTTCGATCCGATACGACATATGCAGTCGACCTCTGTCTCGACTCTCTGCGTGATGATGTCTGGGTAAGGCTTACCCTTGTACTCAACAACACACCACTTTCCAATTGCGATGTCGATCCCTTCACCTTCCAATGGTCGCAATGGGTCCACCCTACGAAGAAAATTAAACATGTGTCTCATGTGGCCATTATGTTGGTGGGACAATGTTTAGAATTCTAAGAATATATTTCATACCAAGCTCGCATCTGATTTTGTGAATTCATCGTGGAGCTGGCTTCAAGTAACAATATGCACGAATCACCTTGTACACGTTTAGTAGCACATACTGAATGTAATCCGCATAGATGTGTCGCCTCAACAATTTGACTTTAAGCCACGAGCATCCGACATCAATAAGTAGGATTACGATACAGAGGGAAGTGTAGAGGCGGCACGGCATGCAAGGCTGCAAGTGTTCCCAAATGTCAGCGGGGTCGTGCTGCCTCGAATAAAAAATACAGTAAAATGGGAAAAACCGGTCGGTTACATAGAAACATCGCGTATGGGTCAGTCCGGCCAGCAGTTATCAGTCTATCCGGGTCAGTCCGGCCATCAGTCTATCCGGGTCAGTCCGACCATCAGTCATCAGTATATACGGGTCAGTCCGGCCATCAGTTATCAATCTATCCGGGTCAGTCCGGCTATCAGTCAACAGTCTATCCGGGTCAGTCCGGCCATCAGTCATCAGTCTATCCGGGTCAGTCCGGCCATCAGTCATCAGTCTCTGAGCACGTTTTCTGTACTTTTCTGCTTTCATTTCCACTTTCATAATCTTGGCATTTAACTGAGCTAACTTTTTGTAGCACTTCACCCGGTCTCTTCTGACAAAACCATCGTCCTGCCCAACGACGTCCGGCCCGACGACGTCTGGAAAAGATCTAATGATACTTGTTTATTTATAAACCTACTTCTTTCGAATATCACTAAATTACTTACGATGCTTCGGACCGTTGAAGCGTTGGAGTTGGAGGAGGAGTCTTAATAACTGCGGAGACGGTCGCCACAAGTTTCGCTGACGCCGCTGCTCCCGCTGCTCCCACTGCTCCCCCTGCTCCCGCTGCTCCCCCTGCTCCCGCTGCTCCCGCTGCTCCCCCTGCTCCCCCTGCTCCCGCTGCTCCCCCTGCTCCCGCTGCTCCCGCTGCTCCCCCTGCTCCCGCTGCTCCCCCTGCTCCCGCTGCTCCCCCTGCTCCCCCTGCTCCCGCTGCTCCCCTGCTCCCGCCGCTCCCGCTGCTCCCGCTGCTTCGTGTTGGCGATGTCCTTATTGCGACCACACAGCTTCACCAGCTCTTTTTTTACATACAAAGATCGTTCGAGATCTGCTCCCGCTGCTCTCGAGATCTGCTCCCGCTGCTCTCGAGATCTGCTCCCGCTGCTCTCGAGATCTGCTCCCGCTGCTCTCGAGATCTGCATCACGCCGCGCTCTGTGCTGTTTTTCAGCAGCAAATTGGGTTTTTCTGATAACTTTACCCATTTTATCAGCCACGCTGAAAAAAACGAAAGCTTCATTTGACATCTATCACATGCTAACACTCGTAGGACTGCACGAATTATACTTAGATGATAACATTTGTATTAGTATTATATACTGCAGGTACAGAAATTACGCGTGCAAACTTTACTAAATGACGAAGATTAATGAGTATTGTAATCCAAAGTCGATAATGATATGATATATTCCTTTCATCGTCATTCCCGTTACCGAATCGTCATTCCCGTTACCGAATCAGGCGTAAGAGGAATGACAGTAACAGTAATGACAATTTGACCGTCAGTCCCATCCAAAGAAAATAATCTCATTCTGGCCAACTCAAAATGACGAACGTGCACTGCTCAGATTCATCAGCTTATCTGTTGTACATTTTCTCCCAGGTCTATCTGCATTAGAGAAGTAACAGTAATGACATGTAATTAACCTAACCATGATGAATGAAGTGACACCACGTGGAAATCAACACGCTGAATTATACGCCATTATGGTTTATCGCAGTAGTTCCCGACACGCGGCGCCAACTATTAGAAACACGTGGCTGAGGTCGGTGACGGTGAGGAGAACGACTCTGTGTTGTCGGGTAACAGGAATGACACCAAAATCAAGGACACGGTGAAAATAAAAAAAGAGATCGGTGTGAGCTCGTCATGTCTAATCTCTGTCACGACACCGTCATTGGGTTACTAAGAATGAACATTAAGAGAAATACGCCATAAAAAACACTTGTTTCATTAATTTCGATACGGCGAATGCAGCGACCCGAAAATTGGGACAAGAGCAAGAGGCTGATTTTGCTCATTTTGGACCCTGTCTTCATTCCAAAAGTCATCCACATGGGACTCGAATAGTATGGAGAGTTCGCATCTGATTCATATGGGTTGACCACGAAAGTTTGCTCAGTCAAACTAATTAAAAATAAAAATTCCTGGAACTGGGGCTCAAGTTATACGTTCTATGGAGAATGACCGATATGTAAGTCTGTTATGTCGCGATATGTAAGTCTGTTATGTCGCGATATGTAAGTCTGTTATGTCGCGATATGTAAGTCTGTTATGTCGCGATATGTAAGTCTGTTATGTCGCGATATGTAAGTCTGTTATGTCGCGATATGTAAGTCTGTTATGTCGCGATATGTAAGTCTGTTATGTCGCGATATGTAAGTCTGTTATGTCGCGATATGTAAGTCTGTTATGTCGCGATATGTAAGTCTGTTATGTCGCGATATGTAAGTCTGTTATGTCGCGATATGTAAGTCTGTTATGTCGCGATATGTAAGTCTGTTATGTCGCGATATGCAGGGTGGGGGGGGTGCATACATAAAACGAAGTTTGCAAAAAGTACGTATTAATTAACTCAGTGACACAATCATTAATACCCACCATGTTGTTTTCAATTCGACTATGTTATAATATTTACGCAGGTAGCGTATGCTCTGTTGTAGAAATGGCGCCACTTGTATCACAAAGTGCACGAGCGCAACTTGTTCTACGGTGCTCAGAACAAGAAGGACATAGGCCAGTACCCGAGAGTCGGACAGTACGTGCAACTTGCACAAGTGGAGCATGTCCAGTACAAGAGGCCACCACACGTGGAACAAACCCAGTACAAGAGGCCACCACACGTGGAACAAACCCAGTACAAGAGGCCACCACACGTGGAACAAGCCCAGTACAAGAGGCCACCACACGTGGAACAAGCCCAGTACAAGAGGCCACCACACGTGGAACAAACCCAGTACAAGAGGCCACCTCACGTGGAACAAGCCCAGTACAAGAGGCCACCACACGTGGAACAAACCCAGTACAAGAATCCACCACACGTGGAACAAACCCAGTACAAGAGGCCACCACACGTGGAACAAGCCCAGTACAAGAGGCCACCACACGTGGAACAAGCCCAGTACAAGAGGCCACCACACGTGGAACAAGCCCAGTACAAGAGGCCGCCACACATGCAACAAACCCAGTACCAAAGACTTCCAAACTTGGGAGACGAGAACAGAAACGTAAATTCCAGTTTCGCGTCAATAACTGGCCACTTTGGCGCGAGTCTCTCCCACGCGGAAGCAGGTCCCGGTATGTTCACACGCCGAACTTGCAGTTCGCAATGTTGTAGAATTAACATTCCATAAATTGACCCAAGAAGCCACGAATGTGTAGACTGGGATAAGTTATTTAGTCACGTGTCCGTGTTGACTGTTCTCACAGACAGGGCCTCTGCGAGTTAGAACTGTGCCGGGCTGTAAGTGTCACAACATGTTTTTTAATGTGCGCTCTAGTTCCAGCCATTCCTAGTGGTCCTTAAGTCGTTCAGTAATCGGATATACTGTTTATTTGTTTATGCGTAACGAGACACAATTAACACTTGCTAAAAACCGATATTCGACTTTTCTATCTTAGATGATTGGCGATACAAACGCTTGACCACAACTGGCCCGGCGTGTGGTCCACAGCCCACCGATCGCGAGCGGCGCTTGGACGGGGCAAGCGGCGACAGGTCGGCAAGCAGACGGCGGCTGCACGACCTGTCAGCCCGCGCCGGCGTGTCACCGTCCCTCTACAGCCACAGTGCCAGGCTGGGAGGCGTCAAGTCGGGCCAGCGACGACGTCTCGACACGACTCGATATCACTGGGAAACGGTGCCGCTGTTGATACGTGGCTTCGGCAAAACACCGCAGCCGCTGCTGCCTGACTGCAGGCTAAGGAATGTCAGTAGCATGGTTACCCGTTCTCATAAAGCACCCTCTCCACTCACCCGCTACTTACCCCACAACTCGCCTCATCTTCTTCACGGCGACAGACTCAGCGCCTCGAGACCGCGCAACGTTGACCCCAGACATTCTAGTTGGACGAGATGACAACGTAGTTAAACATCGTATTACTCACTGTTAGTGAAAAACATTACTGGTGGTACCACTCGTTGCATTGGCATGACTAAGTTCATAGCTTATCATTATGGATGGACGCTAATGATTATAAATTGATGAACATATTGCAATCATTAAATTTTATGATCAAATTACTTGATATTGACATATATTTCCGTCTGTGTCGAACACGTGTAAATTTTGTGTTAGACATATTCATGCTGTTAGCATTTTTATGTGTGCAGTCTTCTTACTTGGCTGAGCAGCTGATGGCGGGCGCTGACGCGAGGCACCAAGGAAGACGTAGTCTTCGTCCTTGGCTGAGCAGCTGAGGGCGGGCGCTGACGCAAGGCACCAATGAAGACGTAGTCTTCGTCCTTGGCTGAGCAGCTGAGGGCGGGCGCTGACGCAAGGCACCAATTAAGACGTTGTCTTCTCCCTTGGCTGAGCAGCTGAGGGCGGGCGCTGACGCAAGGCACCAATTAAGACGTTGTCTTCTCCCTTGGCTGAGCAGCTGAGGGCGGGCGCTGACGCAAGGCACCAATGAAGACGTTGACTTCGTCCTTGGCTGAGCAGCTGAGGGCGGGCACTGACGCAAGGCACCAATGAAGACGTTGACTTCGTCCTTGGCTGAGCAGCTGAGGGCGGGCACTGACGCAAGGCACCAATGAAGACGTTGACTTCGTCCTTGGCTGAGCAGCTGAGGGCGGGCGCTGACGCAAGGCACCAATGAAGACGTTGACTTCGTCCTTGGCTGAGCAGCTGAGGGCGGGCACTGACGCAAGGCACCAAGGAAGACGTTGACTTCGTCCTTGGCTGAGCAGCTGAGGGCGGGCGCTGACGCAAGGCACCAATGAAGACGTTGACTTAGTCCTTGGCTGAGCAGCTGAGGGCGGGCACTGACGCAAGGCACCAATGAAGACGTTGACTTCGTCCTTGGCTGAGCAGCTGAGGGCGGGCGCTGACGCGAGGCACAAAGGAAAACGTTGACTTCTTTCTTGAAATGCATGTAATATGTAGATAATTTGTTCAAACCATGTATCGTCTTGAAATGCAACTGTAGTTACTTTCTTGTATATCAAATATATACTCTCCTTTGTCTAAGACTATGTCGGGTATGAGAAAGGCAAGTAACTGGCTCCTGAAAAATGGCAGCTTTGGGCAAGTGAGGCTCGTTAGTTTTTTTAATGGCAGCTTATCTAGGTAAAGGCTTACCCTGATTCAAAACCCCCACTGCCTTGTGGGCATTCTCACGAGAGGGGAAGGCTAGGGGAACGCGGTCTGATGCCTACTTCAGCATCTTTTCGGCACCTCCTGCAAACATGTAGGTGCCAGTCGCAGTGTTCTGCTTTCCTCTGGACCCAACCGACAAGGACGAGAGGAGGAGTCTGACGTTTGGGCAGTCCAAGGTCTCAATTAGCCCCGACCAGGCTGTGCACAAAGAGGACGCTCCAGTTTCGCTGCAGAGCGTCAACACTCGGGAGACAGCAATTACGTGTTAGACGACCAACTCAATTGGCGTAGAGTTACATGTGCGACGCGAAGATGGTAACCTTGTACACAAACAAAAACAAGTTTATTCACGTCTACTCAAACTTGAGAGCCAATACATAAGTACTCCGGGAGCACCTTCAGAAACTAATAAACGCACTGTACAATACTTGTAAAGAGTTTAGATTGAAAATCAGCATCAAAAATACAAACATCATGGGTCAGAATGTTGTTTACCGCCATCAGTTAATATCAACAATGTAACACTGGAGGTCGTTCATAGTTTTTCTTACGTAGGTTCCAGAATAACCAGTAATATGTCACTAGAAACTTAACATTAATTAACATGCGTGTATCAAAAGCTGCGGTTGTCGTATTACACATTACAGCACGGACCACAGTCACTTTTCCCATAGACGACCATTATAACATTCTTGCGCCTACATTGAAAATTTATCCTACAATTTTTTTTTTTAATTCACAGAAAATTACAGACCCACTAAGAAACCTGGTGTGTAAAATTCGTGAAAATGACATACCTCCTTTTCGCACAAATTGCTTCAAAGCATGATGCCCCTGCATTTCTGCCATGAAATTCCCCAGTTTCCAAAATATGAGTACATCCTGCCTAACAGCCACTGTGTCCTTACGCAACTGGTATACCTACTGACAAATGGCATCATTTCAAAGCTTAGATGCTACTGTGCACAAAAACATCACTTCCACTCACTCATCCACACAATTTCTGCTCTCACAAATAAACCCTATCTGCACAATGAATTTTTTCCTTGGGATTCTTTATGTATGTAATGGCGGATGGATTCTGACTGTGGTCCGTGCCCACTATCAATCGAGCAGGAGACAGTGATAACCAGAAAGAAAACACAAAACGGCATGTCTACCAGGCATGTGTCCTCAACACATCTAGCGGTGAGTCCTGGACATCATACGCAAGGCAAGAGAAGAGGTTGAATAATGTTCACCATCGCTGTCTCAAATGCATCATCAGCATCTCACGACAGGACAGATTACCAGCATAGATGAGCGTGCTTCCTCCATCAGTACATACACGCTGCTAAACCAGCGATGGCGGCGTTCTTCGGTTGATGACAGACGCACACCGTGAAAACCTGGTCACTGGGTCGCGGCCTACTGGTCAACGGGACGCGGCCTCCTGGTCGTCCATATCTCCACTACAAACACACATGCAAGCGTGACATGGAGATGACGGGTATTGACACAAACAGCTGTGACAGCCGTCGATGATTGGAGGCTGACTGTTCAGAAGGGCATCGGAAGAGGAACAAACCACACAACTGGCTGAGAAAACTGACGTGTATGTGTGTGCGTGTGTGCGTGTGTGCGTGTGTGCGTGTGTGCGTGTGTGCGTGTGTGCGTGTGTGCGTGTGTGCGTATGTGTGTGCGTGCACGCACGCACGCTCGTATGTAAATGGATAAACATCGCAGGGCGTACACTGACTAGGTGCTCCCCCCTCCCCCCCCCCCCGTACATATGTCACCTCTCTCATAAGGTTACTAGTACCTTTTTCCGAAAGGGTGGCCGTGTACAAATAAAAGGGGACTAGTGTACGACACTGTATGATACGCCGCACGGTGAAACAGTCGGAAGCACCAGGCATACGTACACATTCACACATCTATTGAAAACATTTAGCGTTATCGTTACAGCCGTATCGCGCACGCGCACGCACGCACGCACGCACACCACACACGCACACATACACCACACACACACACACACACACACACACACACACACACACACACACACACACACACTCACACACACACACACACACACACACACACACACACACACACACACACTCACACACACACACACACACACACACACACACACACACACACACACACACCATACAATCACAGATCAATCCGCCGATATCTACTACCGTCGAGGCGATTTCCGGTTTTTTTCTATCGCGGCTGGCTGTTTTCGAGATGGTATCTGAAGCAGCCGTGTTCACGCACCGAGACACTGCCGTAGCTTGTCGACCTCGATCGTGGCCCACATTGCAACTCAGTTAGACGTCTTTGTTACTTAACTGTTTTAGATAAACATATATGTAGAATTCGTCGTAGCTTCGCGTCAACACAGCATCGTTCTCTCGCCAAGCACGGTAGGTTCACACACGCAGCAGACAGTCATATCGGTCCATGTCAGGAGGCCGTGGAACCCCGGGGTGTTGGCCACACACCCTTGCCTGTACCCACGTATCACAGTCGTAGTGCTAGGTCACATGGACGTATGGGAGAATTAACAAACGATAACTGTGAGACATATGTGTTTCTAAATAATAATCGCTACAATATTATCTATCGGGAAAGTTGTATTGTGCTTGTGAGACATTCTCTTGTTTCAACTGTATTCACACTTGGCTCGCAGGCTTGGACACCATGGGAAACAAGTACAGCGACCAGCCCGTCCAGACCGGCGCTTCTGTCGTCCGCGGGGCGGCTAACATGGCCGGGGGCCTGTCGGAACGGGAACAGAAGGCCATCCGACTGAGTTGGAAGAAAATCTCTACAGAATTGAAAATTAACGGCAGAGACTTCTTCGTCAAGTGAGAATCCGTCTGTGTGGTGGCACTTGTTCGTGTGTATTGTGCTGCACTATGTGCGTGGTGTTTAGCAACTACTAATCACTTTGATCGTTTGTTAATTAGCAGATGTAATGGACTGTTGGATGGATTGTTATAATGTATGTCTGTCTGTCTGGCTGCCTGGTTGTGTTCTACTTCTTGTGTAGCCATTACCTCAGTTAGATTGTTGGCATAACCTTACAATCTCTCTAGCTACTTCCAGTCTACCATCTCCATAATGCTAGTTGTCAATTGTTCTCAAGTGTCTTCTACCTCTTCGGTTCCTTGTAGGTATCCTTCTATGTTGCTAAGTACCAGTCTACCTAGTCTTCTTTTCCTCTCCTCTGTATGTATGTCTGTCTGTCTCTCCTTCTCCCCTAGCCCCCCCCCCTCTCTCTCTCTCTCTCTCGTTCTCTCTCTCTCTCTCTCTTTCTCCTTCTCTCTCTCCTTCTCCCCAGACCCCCCTCTCTCTCTATCTGTGTTCAATTCATCCTGAACATTCTACGCCTCACCCACGTATTCAATGCGTGTATACGTTTCTCATCCTCTTACTTGAATACACAGATATCTTCTTTAAGCTTATATTTGTGTCATCGCCTTTCCAGATGTTAACAAGGTCACCGTTTGATCTTTACACTTCACCCTCTGACTGACCAACACCAAGGCCAATAACAACCAATCTTTTCTGGGAAACATACAGTCACTCTACTATGCGTGAAGAGTATACGTTCACAAATATACACACCACTATCTATAGCCAGGATATATATATATATATATATATATATATATATATATATATATATATATATATATATATATATATATATATATATATATAATTATATATATATATAATTATATATATATATATATATATATATATATATATATATATATATATATATATATATATATATATATATATATATATATATATATATATATATATATCCAACTAGGAGCTCTATTATATTGCGAAATCCAAGCTTCAAAACACCCGCAAATTTTACTATCGGTTATTACCATTATTGTCGATCTATTGGTGTGACTTTGTGTCTTGTCGGTAGTGTAAGGCAATAGTGCAAGACCTGTATTTGTGTCCATCAGATTCTTCGAGTTCTACCCAGTTTACATCGACTACTTCCCTGCGTTCCGCGGCAAGTCGGTCGACGAGTTGTGCCGTAGTCCGCTAGTGCAGGCCCACGGCATCTCTGTCATGTACTCCTTCACCACACTCGTCGAGAACCTCAACGACCTAGGCTTCTTCAACAAGTTTTTGTCTCGCAACATGCGCGCCCACGAAGGCCGCGGGGTGGGGCTACGACAGTATGAAGTAAGTACGATCTCGTTATTACCTCAAGTGATCACATTTGGGTCCACTCACTCGCTCGTCCCCTCCCTTCCTCCCTCTCACCCTCACTCACTCACTCACTCACTCACTCACTCACTCACTCACTCACTCACTCACTCACTCACCCACCCACCCACCCACCCACCCACCCACCCACCCACTTCCTCACTCAGTCCTCTTTGCTCCCGCTGGAGCATAAGGCGCCAACAAGTCTCGTTCAGCCAGCCCGGTCTGGCGCGAGCCAGCTGAGTTCAGTCATCTCTTCCCAGTCAGCTTCATCTCTTCTTCCACATCTCCAGGTGCTCAAAGGTTTGTCTCTTCTTCTTTTTCCAGGTGGTGTCAATTTTATTTGGGTCAGCAAAAACTATTGTTTTATGGAAAATGTTAATCATCTCGCAATGTAACAGCAGTTTGGTAGTGTTTGCCGATCTGATTGTAGACACCGTCCAATGTCCATCACATTAATTAATGTTAAGCTTAATTAAATTAACACTGCTTCCCTATTCGGTTGCAAGGATAAAAATGAGCGTTTGGACACCAGAATGAGACGTTATTCCAATATCGATTTTCGCCAAGTAATAGTTGTAATGAAACGTATAAACATCGCTTATTATGCAGTATTCACCGCGTTGGTTTCTACAACACATGCCTTTCCCGACAGTCGTAGTATTTACACCTGACTGAAATAATGAGTAAAGAGGATTGCAAACTTAGTTGCCATTGAGGCCAGTTAGGATGCACAGGACATGTAGCTGATGCCATCCACTGGCAGCTGTGACGTCATCGGTTCCAACATTGGTCTTCTCTTTGCAGGAGATCTTCGAAGTGCTTATTCTATTTCTTGAAGAGAAACTGGATTCTAGATTCGACGAATTCACGCGATCGGCTTGGGAACATTTTGCCGAAGAATTTTCGGACGCTGTTATGAACATTGAAGGCAGTGACGTTGTATTCGAGTGACGAACAATCGATCCCTGAACGACAACAACAATGCACAACCTTTACCGTGATAACCGCTCTACAAAGTCTAACTGTCGAGTTGCTTAGATTCCAAGTGACTTGTTTCTTGTATTAATACAGCTATAGGCGTGCATTATGTATCGACGGCTTGTATGGTAGGGTGGAATAAGACTTATCTTATAAATTGCTACCTCCTTCATCTAGCCGTAAGGCTCGAATTTTTTAGATAGCCAGATGGAGCCACATATGATCATGTCCATCTGGATGCAGAACCAAACACGCGGTAAGCTATTTACATTAAAATGTGAGCTTCATTATTACACAAATCGTCCTTACCATAGTGGAACTTTAGAAACGTCCGCTAAATGGCTATAACGTTTCTCAGACTAGTTACTGGTACAGTCAACCATTTAAACACAAAGAACGTACCCAAGATAATGAACTAGATCATTCAAAGAACATCTACAGACGATATTATACCCAAAGGATTCTTTCCCGCAAACGATGTCTCCTTGCCCTGGACGCCTACCCCGCCCTACCGTCACCCTGCATTGCATTATGACCTATTGGTCGGTCGTGAACGAACGAACGAACGAACAAACGACTGAACGAACCGATGAATGAATGAGTGAATGAATTAATGAATATTTATTATTTCACGAATACAAATGTAATGTTCTATAATATAATACAAGTATAATGTGCTTACCCTCCATAACACCCAATCGTATGCATCCATCTGTTGAGAACTTTAACATTGTATGCCGATTTAGAGATTGCCTAATCCTTTGGTTTCGTTTTGATGCATCTCTGAAGTTTTTGTATTGTATTTAGAGAATAATAACTGTTTGTTGATGTCACGAGAGTGTTACCAGCCGGTGACACTCGAGTGACATCCACACACAGCATGTTATTCCGGTTATATAACGATTAATTAACACGTGAGCATACTTTTTCACTTCCTACATTTGTAAACATGCTGCTGGGCCGGTTTCACGAAGCATTCCTACCGTTCGAAGGAACATATGCGGATGTTTGACGCAGATTACGTAAATCACAACAATCACAGAAAACACGCAAATCGCTCGAACAATCGCGTGTCTGGGGCAACGCGCGTTCAAAATGATTCAAACGTCAGATGGATTCTCAGAACAAGGTTGACGTGTGTTATCTGGGTTGATATTTAGGGAATAATACACTGTTGGTGTCACGAGAGTGCTACCAGCCAGATAACATGACCAGTGCCGCAGGCACGAGTAATATTATATGGTTGGTGACACTCGAGTGACATCAACAAACAGTATGTCATTCCCGTGATATAACGGTGAATTAACATTTGAGCATACTTTTTCGCTTCATACATTTGTAAATATGCTGCTGGGCCGGTTTCTTGAAGCATTCCTGCCGTTCGAAGGAACTGATGAGGACATTTGATGCAGATTACGTAAATCACAACAATCACAGAAAACACGCAAATCGCTCGAACAATCGCGTGTCTGTGGCAACGCGCGTACTCGGTCGCGTTCGAAATGATTCAAATGTCTGATGGATTCTCAGAATGAGGCTGTCGTTATCTAGTTTGATATATCAAGGTGAAATGCTCTAGACAAATCAAGTAGCCTTATTACCGTGATATATCCAACCAGATAATGCACGGCAGCCTCGTTCTAAGAATCCTATGTTAAACATACGCTTGTGGACGTCGAGTGGACGTCACCACGGCTGTTGTATACATCACCGTAAATGTTCTAGACCAATCTGGTAGTCTTATTACCGTGACCGTGATATATTTAGGGAGTAATACACTGTTTGTTGATGTCGCGGCAGGTGACACATCACGAGTGGCTGGTGACACTCGAGCCACATAACTACTCGAGCCACATAGCCACATATATATATATACATACATATATATATATATATATATATATATATATATAATATATATATATATATATATATATATAATATATATATATATATATATATATATATATATGACATCGTCAAACAGTGTATTAATCCGTAAATAAAAACCTGTGCATTTAGATGTATGACGTATATAGCAGTTCAAACGTCTTCTGTGTCTGGTTGCGACACTCGACCAGCCCTGCGCAGGCGTCGACTTGTTGCAGTGGGGTCGAACGACATTGTCCTAGCGAATATAGACAGCATCCGCGAAACAGCTGACGTTGGATTCGGTGACGCCCCGTCTTTTTCGTTGACGTTAACTGTTATATGACCACTCGAGTCCTTCGTCTTGTTCTAACGGTGATCACTCGAGTCGACATCGTTTTTTCTTAATGAGACGCGATGCATACTCGGGGATAACAACGATTTGTCTAGCATCGGCACTCTTACTCGCTGAGCCAGCGGGTCACGCGCACGAGGACATTCACCATCCCCATGGCGGTCGCCAGCTGATGACTTCCGGCTGCGCGTGGACAACTTCCGTTGACCACATGCTTCTTGCCTCTTTGTGCTCTCGTGTTCGCTGTGACAAATGAACGACACGCACATCCATTAACCAACACGCCAGATCACTTTACACAATGTAAACGGCATGATACGCTGGTTCGACACTCCATGGTGTGAATAGATGCGCACTAATACTTATGTTACATGTCTGGTGTGAATATCGAGTAGCTGTATTATCAGCATTATTATGAACATATATATAACCTACGTATTACCTGCATTGAGTAGCAGCTGTATACAACGTGCAAAGTATAAATGTGGTTTTCACTTTAGATATTGGTTTCATTTTATGTAGCAAAAACGATCTTCTTTTCTTCGATAACCATTGCGTATTTAAAGGGAAACAACAAAACTCATGGTTTTGGGTGTATGCACCTATATAAGAATCACTAAAACATAACGATTTGCAATTAAGAATAAAACGCCAGTGGTTTACTATGAAGACCTTGTTGAACACACGCACATCTTAATTCCATGGGTCGTGTCATACTGTTAGATAATAATACGTCACGAGTTTCGTATTCTGGCAATATTCGTTCGCCAAATGAACATATATTTGTATACACTTATTCATATACTTGCCAATAGGATATGACCATGCGGTTTGCGTCCAAACTTAACCTATGTAACATATGTTGGTCTTTATTTACTAAACCAGTCCTGTTTCTGAAAAAAAATGGGCCGTTTGTTTGAGACTGCGTTGGTTCTGTGTAAGCCGGCCTTACTTAAAACGTCACGCATAGTTTAAGTTACTCGGTCCCGCTGGTTACATGTCCGCCCTCAGTCAATCGGTGAAATTACCAGAATCTCCAACTTTTAGAACACATTCTGACTGATACCACTGGTGTGATATTCTTGATTTTAGTTGCACATGGTTAGTTTTTATTATCTCTTTTAGGTGCATAGCCCCAAAGCCGTGGCTTTTGTTTCCGTTTAAATAAAATATGTTCATAAAAGGATTACTGATTGTACTGGTGTTTTTCTACTCTTATTCTATGTTGTCACCATAAAATTATGTCACCGACCTAGGCGTGTGTGTGTTGCCGTGTGTCACACCCGGGTCGACCGTGCTGCTGGCACCATAGCTTGCCGTGCGCGGTCTTGTGGTCGGTGTCCTTCGCTGCGAGTCCCGCGGAACGTTGTGCCATATGTGATCATTGTTACCGAACCGCCATGTGTCCGTGTAAGCGCCACACTGACGACACGGCACAGCTAGGGTTGGGTTCGTCTGACGTCGGCCCAAACCGCCGTCACACTCCATGCGAAACTTGTCGACCGATGACTGGCGGCGGCTTGGCCAATTGTTGTCGCTAGCTGCAAACGCACAGTCTGGCTGGAACTCCCGACTGTCCTAACGATCGGGAAACAAACATAAAACATTATAAGCGATATGCATGAATACCCCGTCGATTGCCATTGGAAATTATTCATGCAAAACAGCAACTATTAAATGATAAATAGCAGGTGATAATGGCACTGCTCAACAGCCAAAAAATGGTATCTTTCATACAACCAGGCACCGTCTACGATGCCAATTAGATTGCTAAGTTTATGTGTACTATTGAGACACTCCTCTTTTACAACCACGTTCCTTAACGCCTCAGTCAATTAACTTGATTACTGCAGTTCTACGAGTTTGTTTTTCATGCATAGTGCACCATATAGCTTGCTACAACGTCACGCTGAGTTTACATTACCCAATGAGTGCACACGAACTTCTCAAAGACATTGACAAGTACCAGGACATTTGGCACATTTTTTAAAGATATTTCTCCGCCACCAGTGGTAGGCCCTACTTCAGCGAAGTTTCGGGAATTCAACAATAACAATGTCATTTGCAACTCATAACATGAAATTTACAACTTCTAGGTGCGTTGTCAGCTTACAGAAGGTAAGTCACAAACCTGAGAGACGTCAGCATCGAAGTCCGACTCCTGGACATAGAAGTCACCCGATCGCCAACTTATTTCGCTAGAGGCGTGACTGCTGCGACTGCTGATGCCGCTAGAGGCGTGACTGCTGCGGCTACTGCGACTGGTCGTCAATGAATAGTCAGACGGACTGTCGAGAACATATTAACATTTAACATTGCTGCTGATGACTGCATGCAATATAAATATAGTGGGTTTTTTTAGAATAAGAAACTAATTATAATATATCACATTAAATATGCACATGAAATTCCTTAAGAAATTCATTAAGTCACGAACAAAGTGACCATGTCTCACATCAGCTGCCTAAGAAAGATTAGGCAAAGTCAATCGCCCTACAATTTTTTGTCTATCTGGCTTTTACTGTAGTAGAGGCGAAGATCTCGTTAATCAAAAGTGTAAGTATTTTCATGAAACGTGAAACCTTACAAAAACGCCTTAAACAGAGCAATAAACACGTCTTTCGTGTCTGTATGCATTCTTATATGTATATCACTAAAGTTACCTGACAATAACCATGTAAAAGTGTGAAATTATTACCTTTTTGTCAGAACGCATGTGCTTGTCAAGGTTTGCATATAACCGGATGTTGTTGTGAGCGAGAAAAGCATGCGGGATTTCCATAGATCTATATAAGGTCACGCTAAGAATTGCCGTCTGCTGGCCATAGAGTTACATCATTAATAATGCCCCTATAAACTATTAACTTACTAACGGGTGTTTTATTTATTTCTGTGCTGCTGGCCCATTCTGGCCTCATTCTACACGAAATCGCGTTTGATCATGTGACCCAAAGGCAACATCACGTGCACAGTATGGCGGCTAATTGTGAAATGTTTTCTATGTCACCGATAAAAGTACTCATAAGTAATTAGTTGGAGCACATTTCTTCAGTTTCTTGACGCCCAATTGTCGGTTGTATGTCACAGAATACACATGTGAAACGGTTAGTGCGTATCGGTTTTAAAACTTAAGTTATTAGTTCCGTAGCCATTTGGCTACGGAACTGCCAAATTGCCGATTAAGCAAATGCCGTACGGGACTTTCGCCCCAGAGACGAAGAGCGGGGCGAATTTTTTTGCCTAAAGAAAGATGTGCAAAAATAGCTGGTCCATGATCATTCATCAAAAAAATAAGGAAAGAGAATGTCAACATAATGATGAAACCATTGGATGTGCACAGCGAACTTATCACATAGGAACGCAAAACCAAAAGTTGCATAAAAGAGAAATAGTTGAAGGGCGATACGTTGTCCTGGGGAACTAAACAGAGGCTGCAGGAACATATCAACTGCATTGTGCAGAAAGCGTCAGTCATACCAGGCGAGGCACTAATGGGATAAAGTAAGTTGAAATCGGATTGACCAAAAGCAGTTAGCTGGTAAAGACGGAAGCTGGTTGTTTTAATCAGTAGTTTATCAACGAACTAAAGACTACCCAAAATACACTAAACATTTATTTTTTTAACTCGTATATTGCGCCATCCATTTTCCCAAATAATGCGTAAATCGAAAAATTATCTCGCTGGCTGGCTCAGCGACTTGACCCACCAGCAGGAGAGATGTGACAGTTCAACCAGGGTGTCCCTCTCGAAGACGACGCCGCGACTGGAGCCCCGACTCGAGGCACTCGGCATGCTCTGCAGCCCGTCCGAGTAGTCGAACGCATCGAAGCGACTGATGCGGATGCCGGGCAGAGCGAACTTCGGTCTCGCCAGCTGATCAAAGTCAGTGTTCGGATCCTCCCACGAGATGCTTCGGTCACGCGACCTGCGACTATGGAAACATGGATGTATTTGTTGATGCACATTAGAAACCACAATACGCGTATTCGTTCTTTAGCTAAGTTTCTGGTAGAAATCAGTAACCACGAGGGAAAAGGGTTTGATGTGAACGCATAGTGTAATCGAGTGAATTGTACACCAACGTGACATGTACAGGAGGCCATTCACACTTACTGGCATACATATGTACCCGACCACACGTACACACGCACGCACGCACGCACGCACGCACGCACGCACGCACGCACGCACGCACGCACGCACGCACGCACGCACGTACGCACGCATGCACGCACGCGAAGAACTATCATCTATGATGCTGATAAATGGACGAAATAATTTGCCATCAGGCAATATCCATTCTAGATGAATTCCAATTAGTTATCGCTGGAGGCGTTGCGTACATAGGCATTTCAATAATGTTGGTATAGAGAAAATTATCAACCAGTATCTAACAGTTCGCAGGCAACATACACACGCACGCACGCACGCACATACGCACAGTTCGACCATTAACCTACTACAAGACGTAGTTCCTACCTGTGCGGTCTCCTGGTCGTCGTCTCGGTCGATGTGTACGACTGGCGACGCGATGGTCGGCTGCCGATAGACGAAATCGTGCTGCCAGGCAGAAGAGGAAGTTTATTAACAAGTATTAAAATATCACACACCATCGCGCTATGAACTTTATTACATATGTTGCTTACATCAAAGTAGATTTTATACACCCGTTTGCAAAATATATTAACATCTATTATTACACATGCACTTAATGAATGTTGCAATGGTAATGACTGTTTGTGTGTATCATAATATCATTTAACAATGCATTATATGAATTGCATAAAATGACTGCCAAATAGGAGATGGCAAATAAAAGCCTGAACTAACAGGTGAAGATCATGTACTAACATTCTACGTAGGTTTTCCACTGATTAAGCTACGAAATCATAATATCAGACCACCCAGAGTAGACAATAGACTATGACACGGTGAGGGAGAGTCTGATTACTAGACTGCACCAAGCCAATTAGATCCATGCCAGCAGTAATTAGCTAAGCACTAACAACTATATTCCCAAATTAATGCTTCTGCTGTGGATTCCATGAGCCAAGCCAAATAAAGAAATATGATGTCCTGTGCCCAGTTCTACAACATGAGCAACCCACCCAGTAAATCCCACTGAAATATAATCTTACAGTTATTGAACAAAAAAGCTATTCACCAATGTCTGACTTACATTGAAATTATATTTGCCAGAAGTTTATTGTGTATGATTCATCAGTTCTGTTTACGCTATTGGAGATTGTAGATTGTAGATTGTAGATTGTAGATTGTAGATTGTGGATTGGAAATAAAAGTGTTTTGTCTTTACTTAGCCTTTTTAAAGAAATTTGGCGAACTAGATTTATTCACTATTTATATACATATTTTATCCATAGATCCTGATGAAAAAGACAAACTGCCAGTAGAGCATGGGCAGATGCAAATCCATTGATAGCTATCTTCACAAGCAAACAGCACAACGGGCAGCTGATAGCTGGTAAGTTATCCAGCCTGCGGCTACAGTAGATATTCGTGACGTACATCTTGGACGGACATACGTTTTCGGTAAAGATCTTGGGGTGAGAAGTTTCGAGAAGGACATAGTCTTCATGGCAGGCAACACTGAAGAGATCGAAAACCTGTGGCTTCCGTAGAAGATGAAATCCGCAAAAATATCGTATAGACAACATCCCAAAGGACTTGCACTTTATTATTGCAACAGAACACTTTGAAAATCTACCTAAATAGGAACGTTCTTCCGTTATCACAACGGCGAAGTGGTCACGGATAGTTGGGTTGCCACTATTTGATAACTTCTTTAAGATAACATGGCTTACAGTCAGTTATATCGTAAAACTAAGAGGATGTATGACGACCACAATGTATTGCGGACTGTTGTAAATACGTACTCATGTCGGGGTAACTGGCGCGTCCCCAGACTCATGAGCTGTCTGCGGATGTACGGGTCGTGGACCATGACAGGAGTGAAGACTGGAGCCCGGATGATATCGATCATCATGGCGTGGAGATGGACCCGCTCCCGTAAGTCAATGGCGGCCTTCTGGCGCAGCACCTGACGCCTCCACCTCTGTGCAAAGACGCTGCCGAGTATCCACGTAGCCGCCGTGATGGCGAGCAGACCAACGCCGACGCCTCTGATGGTCAGCAAATGGGGCCGCATGAGGCCGGCCTCGCTGAAGCCGAGCACGACCAGGAGGACGCCAGCGACGAGAGTCACGACGGAGAAGAAGAACGCATAGCGCCAGGCCTTCCTTAGCCGCGACCACAGCACCGAATTGTATATGTCTTCACGAGCCGACTCGCTCACCGAGCTGTCGACAGACGAACGAGATAGCTGTGTGGCTAGGAAGCGTGGGCTTCTTGCTAGTTCTCCTGGTGTGTTCGTCGCCATTCGTACGTACACTTAAACCGGTTTCATAGAAACACACGACAACTACGCTTGCTTCCTTGCGCAGCGCTTGTGAAAAACACGGTGGTCGTAGAGCGACGGCGTTGATGTTGTCATATCTGGCGGCTACACCTGTCGCTATAAATGGTCGTGCAGTAAACACGCGACACCTATTCAGCTCCACTTACGCGGTTTCCCGGAAGAAAACAGCAATTAACTACGATGCTAATAACGTTCCATAATTCCTGTCGACCGCTGCCAAGATTACTGTAATAAAGCCACGAGGTGGAGCATCCCAGTTGTACAGTGTGAAGGCGCGCCTGGTTAGTTTGTCCAATCCCAATAGAGTAAATGCTACGTAATAAATGACGTGTCGTCATCCAGTTAGCACGCATATAGCTGCAATGTTCCGTCGACATAATATTGTCATTCTTAGCTCACGATAATCCCCGCCTGCCGAAATGTGTTCTCCTGTTTGTGAGAAAATAAACCATTTGCTTCAGGACCAGTCAATGATTGGCCATGAATACTCTTAGGAAAACTGTTCGATTGTGGGCTTTTTAATTGAATGGTTTTCTAAAACGTCTAACATACTACCTCATGAACGGTAATAGTTGAAATCATATTGTTTATGCAACGAATAGCGGCACCCACAAAATCTGCAGTTTTCACTAACGTGATCTAAAATCTAAACATGATTATAAGTAGTAGCCATGTAACGTATCGGTGACTGGGTTTCATCAATGACGTTGTTGAACATCATCGCACATTTTATCCAACAACATATTAATTGATAGTCATTATATTATCTTTATCTCTGTGTGCGTGCGTGCGTGCATGTGTGTGAACGCGATTGTGGGTGTAGATGACGAGCTGTTAGCTGCTGGTTGATGAATGTCTCTATTTAGAAATGCCTCTGTACGCAAAGCTTCCAGCGGTAATTAATTAGAATCCATGTAGAATGTATATTGCCTGTTGGCAAACTATTTCGCCCATTTACCGGCATCATAATATAATTGGAAATCGGTTTTGAGTGGGGTACCTCAAGGATCAGTATTAGGACCTATATTATTCTTAATTTATATCAATGACTTGGACGACAGTATAACAAGTAACGTACTGAAATTTGCGGATGAACAAAACTGTTTAGAAAGGTTAATACTGATGGTGATAAACAACATCTACAAAACGATCTAGACAGATTAGTGAAATGGTCTGAGAAATGGCAGATGTTGTTCAATTTTGGGAAATGTAAATGCCTACATACAGGACATAGGAACTTGAATGTAAACTATAAAATGGGAGATACTGTTCTGGGTACTACTGTAAAAGAAAAGGACTTAGGAGTTACAATAAGCGCTGATATGAAAGTTTCAGAGCAGTGTGGTATTGCAGCTTCAAAGGGTAATCAAATTCTTGGATTGATTAGAAGAAACATAACATACAAGGAAAAAAGTTAATTATACCTCTTTATAAAGCAATAGTTAGACCTCATTTAGAATACTGTATACAAGCATGGAGACCATATCGTAAGAAGGATATAGATACGCTTGAACGCATACAAAGGAGAGCAACAAAAATGATTCCAGAACTGAGAGACGTTAGTTATGAAGAACGCCTGAAAGAATGTGGTTTAACAACTCTAGAGACAAGGAGGTTAAGAGGAGATCAGATTGAAGTTTTTAAGATATTGAATGGGTATGAAAATATTGATAGAAATATGTTTTTCTCACTCAAGAAGGATAGCAGAACTAGAGGACATGAGGTAAAATTAGTAAAGGATCAATGTAGATTCGACATCAGGAAGCACTCGTTCTCACAGAGGACAATAAATGAATGGAACAAATTGTCTACAGATTGTGTAACTGCTAGCAGCGTGAATATGTTTAAAAACAAGGTTGACACATCTCAGGAGGGCGGGCTATAAGTAGATGAACATTGTTGGACTCTCGATAAGCCAATGGCTTCCTTGTCCACTTGCCATCTGGGCCTTTGGCTTGGATGGCAAATCTTGTTAAATCTTGTTAGATCATGGGTGATAGTTCAATCAGCTGCTTTCCGAGGGAGAGAGAGAGAGGGAGAGAGAGAGAGAGAGAGAGAGAGAGAGAGAAGAGATAGAGAAGAAGAAGAAGAATAAGAGAGAGTGAGAGAGAGAGAGAAAGGGAGAGAGAGAGAGAGAGAGAGAGAGAGAAAGGGAGAGAGAGAGATAGAGAGAGAGAGAGAAGATATAGAGAAGAAGAAAAAGAAGAAGAAGAAGAGAGAGAGAGAGAGAGAAAGGGAGAGAGAGAGAGAGAGAGAGAGAGAAGAGATAGAGAAGAAGAAGAGAGAGAGAGAGAAAGGGAGAGAGAGAGAGAGAGAGAGAGAGAGAGAGAGAGAGAGAGAGAGAGAAGAGATAGAAGAGATAGAGAAGAAGAAGAAGAAGAAGAAGAGAGAGAGAGAGAGAGAGAGAGAGAGAGAGAGAGAGAGAGAAAGGGAGAGAGAGAGAGAGAGAGAGAGAGAGAGAGAGAGAGAGAGAAAGGGAGAGAGAGAGAGAGAAAGGGAGAGAGAGATAGAGAGAGAGAAGAGATAGAGAAGAAGAAGAAGAAGAAGAGAGAGAGAGAGAGAGAGAGAGAGAGAAGGAGAGAGAGAGAGAGAGAGAGAGAGAGAGAGAGAGAGAGAGAGAGAGAGAGAGAGAGAGGGAGAGAGAGAGTTGGGTTGTAAGAAGCTGTTCGGTCGACCAGGGTTCTTAGTCGATTGTTCATCCCATTGTAGCATTGACCCAGGGGATGCTGCAGTCGTCTGAGAAGGGTCATGGAAACCTTAGTCGTTTTCGGTGAGCTACACTCGCTTCACAATGATGTGGAGCGAGTGTTGGTAGCTTGCTTCGGCGGCACGAGCAGGACAGACGTTGTTGTCTGCGACGGATGTCTGACGGCACAATTCCAGTCATTGAGAACATCAAAGTGTGTCGTGTACACAGACATAAGTTAAAATGAAGTGCACAGTTTAAGTTTGGAATAGAAGTGAACAGTACCGCTGATGGCCATGTCATCTTGCTTGTCTCCAGACGGTACCAACAACCTTGCTCGTGAACGTGACTGCATCAACAACGTCAAACATGACCGACTCGTCGACACAACGGGGGGAGTATCATGTTAACAGGCGCGCTGAGGGGAAGCGTAGAGGCGTCGTGACGAGTACGCTTGGAGAGAACACGTACAAAGGGGCAGATCACGTATTTACCCGAAACGTTGTTTTTGAAAAGGGATGTGGCAATACTTGAGGATCTTCTATGTTGATTTTCTCGAAAATCAACATGGAAGATTCTTCCCGGCATTTGTCGCCTAATCACACCGGATTTGACGAAGACGCTACCGAACAAGACCATAATTAGGATGTATAGTTTTTTTTATTAAAACCGGATCGTATTTTTGTGCACATGGTGGAATTGTCTGACGGGCGTTTGCATTGGTTTCTGTGGGACTCCAATAGGGTACAGTACCCGATGACAATCATTATGGTGACACAGGATCGCCAACGGTGTCACACGACGAAGCAGACGACAGGGCGGAAGACCTCTACTCGCATTGCGGCCGTGCACGTCTTAATTAGTGTAATCTTCGGATGCACGCGCGTCATACATTGCTTAATTAATGTTTGTGACCCGTCGGTAGCGTACCGTTGTCTGCCTGTCGTCACCATATGATACCTTCGTATTTGACATGGTATACATTTAAACTGTTAGTTAATAAACAAAGCAAATGAGAATTCCCAGTGGTGTTTGCTGGGCCAGACCGAATATGCTGTCTGTGTCGGTGGGATGGATAACAGCATCATTTTTATATAAGAAAAATGTGAAGTTCTGATGCGGGTCCCTGTGTAACTGCGGGTACGTTAAGTATTCCCCTCATAAATAATTTTAATTATATCCATCTACCATTATTCTTTGTTGAAATTCAATGGTGGCTATCATTAATCGCAACATTTTAAATGTACGTACGGCTTACAGACTTTATTTTACCATTCATGTTGTTGAAACGCGCTATATGGTATCGTATGGTGTAAATACAGGCGGCGACGCGGTGAAGGGAACGTCACCTAACGAATGTTGCGTAAAGGGGTGTGAAATAGCATTCTCCTAAAAACCTACGAGAATCACCGGGCAACATCAAATAGTACCTATTATCTGCTCACGCAATCGCAAGATCCAGACGGTCTCCGACGGGTGCCAAGGCACCCACCCCGCCTTTATTACAGCAAGATGGTTTTAATTATGTCATAATTAGTTGTCCAGGTATTGCAAGGTGGCGCCCTCCTGCACTTTTCCTCAGATGACGACAATTCTACCATACATGCTAGGGACGTTGGGTACGACCACTAATGCAACTTGTCGCCCAATCGTTCTTTTTTGCTCACCCATCCTGCCTCTAGTTTCAGAAGATTCTAAGGTTTTAAGGTTTTGTTCATTAACAATTTTATTACGGTGGACCTCACATAAGTTTAACACAGGAATTGGATTCTCAATAAATCAATGGCTACTTTGTCCACTGGAGTGTGTGGCATTGACTGGCAAACTTGTTAAATCTTGTTAAATCTAGTATCTCATTTACAGTATGATTGGACATTTTCGATAGGTTGGACGTCATTTTTTTCAAACTCAATATGAGCTAAGTTTCCGAGATTGTGAAGGTATTCGACAAGACCCAGTTCAATAAAGCACCTACACACCACGGGATAGAACTTACGAGCTAAGCTGATTTCATGCGAGATAAATGAGTGTCCCAATTCAATTCAATTCAATTAAAGATTTAAGTTGTTCGTGCTAAACTGTGCACATGATTTCGTACTCAAAGTGTTTGTCTAACGACAAATTTTGGCTTGAGTTTGGACTTGAATACGAAAGCGAGGCCTGAGAATGAAGACGCGATCAAAGAAGTAACCTAAGCTCATGACCTTTGTGCTCTTTTCAACATTCACGTAAACAACATGAAAGAAAACGAAAATCAGTTGATTGACATTGATTTTAAAAGACATATATTTGTGTTGCATGTAATTATAACAGTGTGCACAATAACATGTTTACAATTATGTATATACAAGACGGCTGGCGATTAGCCTGCTACAAACAAACAGGATACTATATTAGTCGCTCATCGATGAGATCTAAGGACTCCGCTGCTGCGTCCACATCTGTATCATCGTCCAGTTCGACAGACATCAGTAAGGGTAACCGTGTGTCTACCGTCGATGTGTCCGGTTCCGTTTTATGTTGTATCTTTTCTTCTTCGTTGTGACTACCCCAGATAGATTCCCTTGTCGGCTCGGCATCGGGCGTGGTCACGTCAACACTGCAACACAACAGAAACAAGTACAGTGTGAATAGCTACCGTCCAGCAACTGTAACTCCGTGTGAATAGATACCGTCCAACAATTGTAACTCCGTGTGAATAGCCAGGACCTTAAACATAGTGTGGGGAAGTTCTTATTTAGCGTAGTATTCAGTCTTTAGGACCGCTCAGAGCATTATACACTTCATCCTCTGACACACCTGTTTATTCCAACACCAAATTGACTTCTCTTGGAAACATTAAGCCATGTTACAATTAATGCACAAAGACTCTTCGTTTTTACATATCCACCATTGCCGCTTGCCAGATCCTAATTTTTTTACAGCTGATTGAAGTGAAGCAACAAAGAATGAACGAAATTGTCGAAGCCTCCAAGCGGCAGCGAGACGATTCGAGGTCGGTCCTCTCGATCCCGGTGTACTGACCACAGGGCTACTGATCACAGAGCTGCTGACCACATGGCTACTGACCACAGGGCTACTGACCACAGGGCTACTGACCACAGGGCTACTGACCACAGGTCTATTGCCCCATAATGTTGTTCCCTCTTTGTATAATGCTAATGAGAAGTAGGCCAACAGTTCACGCGTATCACCACTCGGGTCATTATTTTTCATTGCGCGTAGCTTTGTATCAGTAGTGTATAATGCCAATAACAGTTGTATATGTAGGCTGATGATAACGTCGTCAAGATTTCTACCTGGGGCACCTGGCCCACTCTGTGTACAGGAATCCCTTTGTATGAATACGTGGCGGCGCCAGACAATGCCAAGTGCTCCAGGCGGCGGACGTCGCATTGAACCGAGTGAAATGCTCTAGGTGGTGGTGTTTCTTATAACAATATAATCGTACACGGCGTCGATTGAAAGAATTCGTAAGCAATATTGTTTTGATCAGTCTCAGAATGATGTGAAATACATGTACTAGGCATGTTGTGCTAGGCATGTTGTGAAATTGCTTTACAGTAATACGCGTCAGAAATTGTAGTTATTTTGATTCCCATTCAAGATAAATCATTAGCTGACTTTGGAATTTCAGTTGCTTTGAGGTTTTTAAAACGGGCGGTTGATATAGCTTCAACGGGGAAAGACACCAATAAACAGCAAAAAATAACATCCATTAGTGTAAACGATATTCTTTATAACAAATGCGTATTCATAATGTTGTGTCTAAAAACGTCTTTCCGCTCAGACGATACGCATTGTGCCTAGACGAGTTTTTGATTCATTCCTTTGATTCATTCACTCACAATGTTGCAAAATATGGTGAGGCAAAAACTTCCTAGGACATTAGCATTTCATACTTTCATTTGCGTTGATTTTGCATCAATGCTTTTACCTTCCCACCCATTACGGGTAGCCTGACACCGTGGACATTAATACTTTTCTGCAGGCGTTGCGGTTCACGTTCGACCATATTATTGTCCTAGATTGAACTGTTTTATAAGAAACATCGTCCTTTAATAACAGCTTTTCATGCTTTCATCAACGCTAAAATAATTACTTGTCTCCTTCAACATGAGCAGGAGGGAGGGAGGGAGGGAGGGAGGGAGGGAGGGAGGGAGGGAGGGAGGGAGGGAGGGAGGGAGGGAGGGAGGGAGGGAGGGAGGGAGGGAGGGAGGGAGGGAAGGAGGGAGGGAGGGAGGGAGGGAGGGAGGGAGGGAGGGAGGGAGGGAGGGAGGGAGGGAGGGAGGGAGGGAGGGAGAGAGAGAGAGAGAGAGAGAGAGCCAATATAGATTACAAGAAGAGCTGGATGAGTGGAAGGAGATGTTCATGAAACGTTGGATGAATGGAAGGAGATATTCATAAGATAAGTGGATAAGAACTACAACTAAGGCAGTGCAACAGGGTAATAATTGGTCGGCCTCGACCCTTTGTAGAGGGAACGAACATATGTGGCTGTCCAATACATATCATACGTTTAGGACGAGTGACCTTCTCACCTGCAATGACATTCAATGGCCGAGACGATCAGTTCGAGATCGTCGAGGTCATCGGTCGTGAAGCCAACCTCGCACTGACGCCATCGTTCCAACTTGCACAGTTGTCTCTCCAGCACTTCCGTGTCATTCACTGCGCATGTCTGCGAGCTACATCCGTTGTCGAGTGTCACGTGTTTGCCGCGTCGGAACGCGTTGATGAGGCGTCGCAGTCGACTGTCATTCTTCAGTAGTCGGTTGACGAGTGGGTCCTCCTCGATGCGACTGTAGACGCTGTCCGGTCTCCTTGAACCGGAGCCAAGGTCACTGAGTGCCCTCGACCGCCGCCTCTCATCGCTACAGCACAGTCGTCTCTTCCTGCAAGCCAAAGCATACCTCGTTACATATAATGTGCTAGATATGCAGGCCTGTGATTTAAGTTCGAGCGTAAACAATTAGCCGGTGATTTATGGGATGATTTCTGAAAAATTTTACAGTTAAAAAAAAATTCTCTAAAAAATGGAGGTTTGTTCGAATGAGGACGGGCCTGATATGGCTTTGGCTTCGATGTATACTTACACTACGCTTTATTGTACGCACGCATGCACGCGCGCGCCCCACGCATTCTAAACATGTTCGTATCATCGAGTCATTCAAACCAGTTTATTTATTTCAACCAGGTGGCGCCATTTGTCTCGTTCAGTCACATTCTCAGTACACCCACTTGATCAATAATCGTAAGCTTTACTACTGAATGCCTAATAGGACCACCGTATTAGCAGAAACAAAATGGACATAATCGTAAATTCCTTTTTGATCCCTAATTCCGTGTGCATGTATACAATGATCCAACAGTTCCTAGAGTCAAGTACACTGGACGCTTTCTGTGCTGACTCACAGACTCTTTGCTGACGACTCAAAGTCATCCAGTTTCTCCTCTATGAGTCTGAGTGGCGCCTGTGACATGTCCTTTGTCGGCGTGTCCTGTAGACTTTGATGTAGAATGCGTGCCCCGTCTGTGAGACGAGACAGCTCCGTCGACAAGGCGTCGTCCAGCAGGTCACGATACAGCGGAGACGCCTGGTGAAGAACAACGTACAGTCGACTCAGTGAGTCACGCAGCAACGAAGACGGTTAAGTAAGAACAGTACAACGTACAATCGACTCAGTGAGTCATGCAGCAATGAAGACGGCTAAGTAAGAACAGTATAACGTATAGTCGACTCAGTGAGTCACGCAGCAACGAAGACGGTTAAGTAAGAACAGTACAACGTACAGTCGACTCAGTGGGTCACGCAGCAACGAAGACGGTTAAGTAAGAACAGTACAACGTACAGTCGACTCAGTGAGTCACGCAGCAACGAAGACGGTTAAGTAAGAACAGTACAACGTACAGTCGACTCAGTGGGTCACGCAGCAACGAAGACAGTTAAGTAAGAACAGTACAACGTACAGTCGACTCAGTGGGTCACGCGGCAACGAAGACAGTTAAGTAAGAACAGTACAACGTACAGTCGACTCAGTGGGTTACGCGGCAACGAAGACGGCTAAGTAAGAACAGTACAACGTACAGTCGACTCAGTGGGTCACGCAGCAACGAAGACGGTTAAGTAAGAACAGTACAACGTACAGTCGACTCAGTGAGTCACGCAGCAACGAAGACGTTTAAGTAAGAACAGTACAACGTATAGTCGACTCAGTGGGTCACGCAGCAACGAAGACAGTTAAGTAAGAACAGTACAACGTACAGTCGACTCAGTGGGTCACGCGGCAACGAAGACAGTTAAGTAAGAACAGTACAACGTACAGTCGACTCAGTGGGTTACGCGGCAACGAAGACGGCTAAGTAAGAACAGTACAACGTACAGTCGACTTAGTGAGTCGCGCAGCAATGAAGACGGCTAAGTAAGAACAGTACAACGTACAGTCGACTCAGTGAGTCACGCAGCAACGAAGACGGTTAAGTAAGAACAGTACAACGTACAGTCGACTCAGTGGGTCACGCAGCAACGAAGACAGTTAAGTAAGAACAGTACAACGTACAGTCGACTCAGTGGGTCACGCGGCAACGAAGACAGTTAAGTAAGAACAGTACAACGTACAGTCGACTCAGTGGGTTACGCGGCAACGAAGACGGCTAAGTAAGAACAGTACAACGTACAGTCGACTCAGTGAGTCGCGCAGCAATGAAGACGGCTAAGTAGGAACAGTACAACGTTCAGTCGACTCAGTGAGTCCCGCAGCAATGAAGGCGGTTAAATAAAAACAGTACAACGTACAGTCGACCCAGTGGGTCACACGTCATTGAAGACGTTTACGTAAGAACAGTACAACGTACAGTCGACTCAGTGGGTCACGCGGCAACGAAGATGGTGAAATAAGAACAGTACAACGTACAGTCGACTCAGTGAATCACGCAGCAATGAAGGCGGTTAAATAAGAACAGTACAACGTACGGTCGACTCAGTGAGTCGCACAGCAATGAAGACGGTTATGTACGAACAGTACAACGTACAGTCAACTCAGTGAGTCGCACATCAATGAAGACGGTTATGTACGAACAGTACAACGTACAGTCGACTCAGTGAGTCACGCAGCAATGAAGACGGTTATGTAAGAACAGTACAACGTACAGTCGACTCAGTGAGTCGCGCAGTTGGACAGCGTAATTCTGCATAGGTCAGATAGACTTGCACTGGCGTCATCTGTTATCAATAACCACGTTGGCTTTCTTGTTACTTAGTGGCGGAATGACCTCATCGACATGATATGAATTTCCATTGCTAGCCAGTGTAATAATATTTATGCAAAATAACAACACAAGTCCAGCGTAGATTGAAATAGGCCAAAGAATGACATTTAGATTTATTAATTACGGAGCAGGAACTTAGGCAAGCATACACCATCAAAATGAGATGCATCAAATAATCTCAGCAAGCATGAATATATTTAGTAATTGTAGGGGGTACCGGCTGGGAAAATTAACTAATATTGTGATCAATGTTGTTTGGCCGTCATGGAATGTCAGTGATTTGATTGCAATGTATGCCAATACCATTTAGGGACGGCATGTTGGCACGGACTATTATTGTGTGCTAGTGAATACGAAACTGAAAGTGGATACATGCACGGTTGTTGGTACATGTGTATGTTGATTACTAATTCATATGTAATTGATTTGGCACATTTTACTACACGATGGACGTTGTTATTCTGCATAAAATATAATTATGTTTGCCCTCTCATTATGTTATAGTTGATTTGCATATAAGAGTGGATACATTTTAATAATGATAGCGGTTGTTTATTACACATCTGTGCCTATACTATCATGATTAGTTGTGTATAAAAATAAACAACGGCCGTTGTGTTCCACCGACCTGCCACTGTTTGCGTAGAGCGTCGACTGAGCCGAGGAGCAGTGAGAACCGGTACGTGACGACGCTGGCCTTGGTGAGCAGGAGGAAGTCGACGAGGTCCTCGAGCTCCGGCACGGACCAGCTCTCAGACCCGTTGCGCCATCGCCTCAGCTTGCGCATGCGCTGTCTGAGCGCCGACAAGATGGCGTCAACGTCAAGACCTGCCTTCACGACGAGTTCCGGCTGGTCCGTGCTGGTTCTCGGCTTGTGGCGCAGCTGAACCGAGGCATGTTTCGGTGACGAGTTCGGAAGCCGATTGAGAGCATCTATGAGATGCTGCCGATAAGCCAGACAACAGTATCTTGATTACAGGTGTGCAGAGGAATGATGTTAATACATTTAATGGAAAAGTATATGGTACTATGCTGATAGGACGGGTGTGACAGGAGGTTGGAATAAGGTGGGTCTAAAAAATTGGTGGGAGGTAGGATTACTGGGAAGTAGACTCTCAAAAATGTGGGAGGTGGACCCTGCGAACAGTTGGAAGATGGGAGGTTGATATCCCTGCCACATCCCTCTCACTATAGCTACTACCCCGTCCTGCAACAATGCAATTGTACGAATTTAATTACCCGTACTGGAATGTGCGTAATAGTTGTTATCAGTACATCGTAACTATTTTACATTGATTATATTGATAAAAAACCTCTTTGCAGTATCCCACGATAATCGCTGTTACACACCTGTATGTTATGCTCCATGCTCGCCAGGTTCGCGTGAAGTGGGTCTTTAACCTTTACGGTGTCTGCCATTGTCTGACGGCACAACGTCGGACATTGGATGTGACGAACGCCTAGGGAACATGGTAGATGTAGCGGCCAGCCACAGCAACGGGAAGACAATGGTACCGGACACGACTTACTGATGCATTTACAGCTACTGGCTATTCGAACTGATTACACACAATCATACAGAATGTAACAAACACAGCTACTGGCTATTCATGTGGAATGTTTCGATTACCATTCAGGTAAATTGACACATGACACATAGTTGGCAGAACTTACGGTTTACTCATAAGTCTTAGGCCTAAAGATTTTCTCAGAGGCGTAGTCAAGAGGGGCATTGGGCCACCCCACAGGCCATGCCCCCCTTTGGCTTAATTTTTAATGTTGTTTTGTATGTAACATGTTGTGCCACTACATGATAAACCAATGGGTGACTAAGCTTGCCCCCCTTGGGCCCCCCTTGCCCCCCTTTGCGAGATCCTAGATATGCCACTGGGTTTACGAGCGAAGTAGACATTCTTTACGGTTTTATGCGTATTGGACAATGTTGTTTTGCATTACGCGTTTGTCAAATGACAGCGAATAACAGATCATCGGTTTAAAACTCGTCGTACGAGCGATACTCGCGAATAGTTCGGCTGTGCGCAATCAGCTGCACACGTCTAGCGGGATCTAACAAACGTGTCCCCGTTTCCACGGCGAGCTCCGTTTGAGTGTGTGTAGCAAACCAGCGGACGTAGACAAGCAAAAGGATTTCTGTTACCAGTCCTACGAGTCTACACCACTCGTGGTTGGCACATATGACTGACATGACACATGTACAAATGTGCTGGCTATTCACGTCGAATTCCACATACCCAGTGCGCTCTCCTGTGGAAATGAGAACGTGGCAAGAGGCAGCGATGGAACGAACGAAATGAACGAATTTGGTGAACGAAAGGTCTTCGTAACGTCATTGCAGCGTGGCTGAATGCTTCCCATAGACGTCGAGTTGGTGTTTGAATGAACAAGTCTGCCAGGGATGAAGTGTAAAGTGCTTTGAACGGTCCTAAGGACTGGATACCGCGCTAAGAACGTCCTCATACTTTTTATTGGCACATGTAGCTCATATTTAATCTGACAGTCGTGTCTGCACCATTAACTCGAGAATGCTGTTGTCTACCACGGGGTTGTTTGTGAGTGAGCTGGCAGACCAGGCAATGTTACAGGAACATGGCGATGCAGACGACGAAGATGTTTGTAAATACTTGGAAAACTACTGGCAGCACCAACACTCGGCCTCTACCAGAGTTGAGATCAAATGCATATGTTTGATCAGACATAGATACATAGCATTTTTAAATTTCAAATATACATATGCTCTACTTAAAAATGTCAAATATAAATACATTTCATCAAACACAAAAAATAGCTATATTAAAATTTCAACTGTACAGGGTTAAATTTAAATATGCTATATCAGAAGGGTCAAATACACAATGCAACCATTCGATTACATTAAATATCATAGTCTATTCTTTTAATATTTTATTTTTAATATAAAGTATTACTGGTTGATTAAATGGTACAGGTAGGCATTTTTATCCGCAGTATTTAAAATTGCAACATGTGCATGTTTACACAGGTCAAGGACACCAAATACATCCAAGTTTCACACAATCAAGATGGGGATCCACAACACCAAGTACATGTGCATCCTGCATAGAAAGCTTTGGATATTAAGACGTCCCCAGTAACAAATGCAGAGATTGTAGCTGTAATGGGAAACAGCAAATCACTAGGCGTAGACACTTTATGTGCAAACGTTTTCAAAACCGACCCGGGCAGAGTATACGGAAAAATATGAAGCACTTTGGAATCACGGAAAAGCTGGTGAAATTCACACAAATCTTCTACAGGAACTTCTCCTGTGAAGTTGGACACTCCATCACCAAATGTACGGTGAAATCCGGCGTCCAAATATGAAGATTATTGATTACGAAACACTTGACATTGAACACATTTGTTGACGCCTTTATAATTAGTACGCAAACAAAGCTAACATTTGGAAAACTCCTTATTTACAATTTATCAAGATAACTGCTTCGGAAATAAGACCACCCTAGTGAGTTTAGTTACAAGTTTGCTTTACTTTTGAATCTCTGGGATTCGATATTAATATCACTATTTCAGGGATTGGGGCAAAGTTGTTCGGTTCTCCGTGTTTGAAGTAGTCATTGGGCTCAGCGCTGCTGTCGATTTAATGGCAACTTGACAGAGATGGACAAAAGGATCGAAGTTTAATGTTACACACCCAGTCGGAGGGATTGGCGACGGTATCCATCAGATGCAAGCGGTGATGCCCGCTCATGAACGGCACGTGAAGGCAACCCTACACACCATTCACGAACGCCACCATCAAGTTTTCAACTCAGTAAGTAACCACGTAAGTAAGCATGTCATTGCGATTGGATAACTTTTGGAACCCGTACAAACCCACACTGCACTGCGGACCTCCGACATATAACACTTTACGTTTTTCACTAATAAGGTACAATGTTCCATGCTGTCTAATTTGTGGTGTGACGTCTATAGGCAGTGACTATTGATAGGTTATATTATGAACGTACCAACGAACAACAAAACTAGTTGCTAATCCCATAGGCCCAATTATATGTACGTGTTTTAGTGGAGAAAGTTGTACTACGCAGCAGCACCTACTAAATGTATTTATACTATCGAGGGACATACACGTGTACGGGTAGTAGTGCTATTCTTTCACAATGGAAACCGCCACCGTGCAAATAGTTGTACATCGATACAAAAAGCTAGCACGTCATATTAGCGGTCATTTTGTTTTCCCAACGTCTTATTTATAATTAATCAAGATAATTGCAATGGAACTTTTGAAATAAGGCCACCTGTGCGACTTGTCAAGAGTGGTCATAATTACAGGGTGGGTGTTTCTACCACTGACATGTTAATATATGTCGCCAACCATTTACTGGAAAGTTTCACATGTGCGCAGCACAAATGTCATAGTCCGAACATTTGCCCCTTTCCTCTCTTCATACGCTATTTCTCAGGGTGCAAGATATATTCGAAAATGGGTACTACCATCAACCCGGAAGTAAAATAATGTTATGTCCCTTATGAAAAAAATACTATGGAATTACATGGCATTACATGGCATGCCATGACATTTCACGGTAAACCGTGGTAGACCATGCTTTTTCAATTATTGTGCACGATAATTGTATGGTATATCATGGTTTACCTGTTTCAATACACCATGATATTTTATACCTTGGTTTCCATGGCATATTATGGTATTTTACCACGGTTCACCTGTATCAAAACACCATGGTATTTTACCATGGAATACGATGGTATATTTTCAGAAGGGCAGCCAGTCGCATCACACGGTGGCTTGGAATCCGCAAAGCCAAATACTGTGATGCATTGAAATGGCAGTTAATTGGATTTATCCTCGAGTAAATAGCAACAAGATGACAAAGAAAGAGCTCGTGTGGAGGACAGACCAACACAGCGTCAAAAGGAAGTAGACATGGATACGACACAGCCTCCGGACAGAAGCCACCAATGTCACGAGACATACCCTAAAATTGAGTCCTCAAAGCAAAGGAAAAACCGGAAGACCAAATAATAGTTCAAACATAATAACATAATAAACAGAGCTATGAGGCTAGGGCTAAGCTAAAGTAATACATTCATAATTTAGCGATAGGGCGTGGTTGTGACAGTCGACAGTGTAAGTAACAGTGTAAGTCATAACTCAATTTCAGGGAGCGTCACGAAACACATAGTGCAATTTTAGAGAATGTGCGTACTGATTGCGCCTTCACCACAAACCAAATCGCTCATGTACCAGAGACAATGTTACGATAATAATATGTAGGCCCTACATTTAGCAATGTCAGTGTCAGTGATATCGAACATAACAAATCCACATATATAAGACAGATGGCGTAGACATAATTGTGCGCAAAATTAATTTCGCGAACATCGATACTAACGAGGGCGATAGAAAGCGTCTTACCGGTGGTGTAGTCGCCGGCCCAGTCTGGCAGTGGCGCCCGGCCGCTGCACGAGGTTGCTCGGTGGCAATGGCTCGGGAAACAATGGCCGGCGAGTCACGCTAAGCCCTCTGTTGCACAAGGCCGTATCTCCGGCGTGGTCTTCGACCGCTTCACTGTCGAAAGCTGCGACGGAATGACCACTCTGCACAAAGTCCGGCAGCAGTCAATGGTGCCGCTGCATGTTTCGGCCACACTGTTGCCATCAATGTGTCAACATCGACAGTTAATCGGATATTAGTTGACGGAACATCGCGTTGCCAAGTCGCCAGGTGGATGACAGACCAACGTCTGGCGGAGTCACGGATGACTGAACACAGAGGATTGCACAGACGGCGCCACGCATGACTGAATGCAGTGTACGGTCGACTGCCTCATGTCATCCACACGCACAGCAAGGTACTACCACAAGGCGTAGTATTGGATCCGCAATACGCGGTATAAGTATATATATATATATATATATATATATATATATATATATATATATATATATATATTATGTAATATAATTATGTATGTGTGTTTATGTGCGTGCGTGCGTGCGTGTACGTGTAAAGTAGGGAAAGTGGATTAAAATGGCCGCCTAATTGTTTCATGACACTAGAGGATACCAGGGCTAGTTGTATACAGGGGCACGTTGTTACAGTCGTTTTACGAGAACATACTGTTCGGACACACTGTCCAAAAACAACCGGCAGTTAAGAAGACAAAATTAACGAAGTGTGGACAAAAACGAATTTTTAGCCACCTGCCTAAATTTTTTTCCTATGCCCACATAATATCATCTCACGCAGCCAATTTTGATGTTTCGTGAATGAAACTTGAAACACATATACCGTAAAGTATGAAGGGTTATGCCAAAGGGTTATGCCAAGAAGAAACTCAACCGCAATTCAGGATTTGTTATCATCCACGTGCGTTCAACTGCAAATGTGTTTGGGGCAAGTCGTTACAATTGCATAGGGACAAGTTATAAACCAAAAGAGAAGTATTGCTGGAATACCCATGCAAATTAATGCCAACAACAATTGTCATGGAGAAAAAACGTTCACGAAAAAACATGGATGTCATCTTGTCGTCGGCTCAATATAGCCAACATTTGAGCGCCGCGGAGGGGGAGGTCAGAAAATATTTATTTTGTGTGGCTCCCCTTCTAAAATCCGCTCTATAATATGATAATTTTGCTAACCGCCCTGACTAACAGAGAAGAACGCCCTGACTAACGTTGTTACAGAGAAGAACATCGCAAAGCAAGTATCATTCGTACAAGTTACTTTTATTGCACTAATTGGATCATATACACGGACACATCTGAGATACAGTGCATACCTCGGACTGATACCTATATGTATACCTCTGTATGATACCTTTGCCTGTACCTACGTATATTACCTCTGTATGATACCTATGTATGTACCTATGCATTGTACCTCTGTATGATATCTCTGTATGTATCTCTGTATGGTGCCTCTGTATGATACATATGTATGTACATATGTATGACACCTTTGTATGTACATATCTACGGTATCTCTGTATCATCAGTATGTACTTTTGTATGTACCTCTGTATGTAGCACTGTATGACACCTTTGAATGTACCTATGCATACACCTCTGTATGATATCCATGTATGTACCTCTATATAAAACTTTTGTATGTACCTCTGTATAAAACCTCCGTATGATACCTCTCTATGTACTTCTGTATGGTACCTCTGCATATACCTCAGTAGTATATAGGAGTTTTTGAAGCCCCAAAAATGAGGGGCGTCACCGTATAATCCCCTATTATCGCTCAAATGAGGAGATTTTGGGGCATTTTCTGATTGGTCGAGAGCAGTTTCACCACCAGGGGCGCCACATTGACTCATTCTGATTGGTCGAGAGCCGTCACGTGACCTATGAAGTCACAGCTATTTGCATAAATTAGCATAAATTGCCAAAAATCGCACTCCTTTGCGGTCATACTGTCACCAGGGGCGCCACAGGGACTCATTCTGATTGGTCGAGAGCCGTCACGTGACCTATGACGCCTATATTTGCATAAATTAACATATATTGCACCCGTTTGTGGTGAAATCGTCACCAGGGGACGCTACCGATCAATTGTGTCGACGGTTTGTGACCTAGTTTCGACTGTTCTGATTGGTCGAGAGCCTTTTGTGGTGAAACCGTCACCAGGAGGCGCTACCGGTCAATTGTATCGACGGTTTGTGACCTAGTTTCGACTGTTCTGATTGGTCGAGAGCCGTCACGTGACCTATGACGTCACAGCTCATTTGCATAAATATTGTCGCCAAGAGCGCTACGGGTCAAGTGTGTCGACGGTTCTGATGGGTCGAGAGCGGTCACGTGACTTATGACGTCACAGCTCCGCCCTGTTATCTAAAACGAGGAGATTTCGGGGCGTTGTTTTGCGATGATACGATCGCCAGGGACGCTACAGGTCAAGGTCAAAGGTCGGTGGTGAGCGTTCTGATTGGTCGAGCGTTCTATGACGTCACCTCGTCAAGTGTGAATACAATTGTCAGTTAGGGTTAGTAACCCTAATTCTGTCGTCTGTAGTGAACCCTAATACGGACCCTGTAGGGTTAGTAACCCTAATGAAAGGTCAAAGGTCACCGAACTTTTGTACTTATACAATTGTCAGTTAGGGTTAGGGTTAGTAACCCTAATTCTGTCGTTTGTAGTGAACCCTAATACGAACCCTGTAGGGTTAGTAACCCTAATGAAAGTCAAAGATCAAAGATCACCGACCTTTTGTACTTATTCAATTGCCAGTTAGGGTTAGTAACCCTAATTCTGTCTGATGACAGTGGCGGTTCGGTTTACTACTGACGATTATGGTGCGCTTTTCGAGACGTGTCTGGGTACAGAACCGGTTTGAACCGGTTTCATATAGTTTTTTTTTCTTTTCTGGAACGTTCGAACGACGTCATGGAATTTTCCACGCTCACGAAAAGAAACACATCCCCACATTTTCATCCTGCTAGCAGACTGAAACCTAGCGGTCGAAAGTTCGTGAATGCAGCGGGAAAAACGTAGCCGTGCATGTAAGCTCTACGACGCATATCGCATCGTTACATTATATCGAGAACTTTTCGACGTATGTCGTTTCGCGTCGATACCTACGTATCGCCTATTTCACCACGAGTCTGCAAGAACACCGCGAGGTCTTAAGGTCAAAAGGTCAAGGTCAACAAAACAAACACCGACGCTTTCTGGAACGTTCGAACGAAGTCACGCCTTTTCACCTTGCTAGCAGACTGAAATCTAGCGGACGAAAGTTCGTGCATCCAGCGTGAAAAACGTAGCCGTGCATGTAAGCTATACGACGCATATCGCATCGTTGCATTATATCGAGAACTTTTCGACGTATGTCGTTTCGTGTCGACACCTACGTATCGTCTATAATGATACTAGTCTGCATAATCACAGCAAGAGATACTAGTCTACATAACCACCGCGAGGTCAAAAGGTCAAGGTCAACAAAACAAACACCGCCGCTTTCTGGAACGTTCGAACGAAGTCATGGAATTTTCCATAAACATCGCGAGGTCAAAAGGTCAAGGTCAAACCAGTTTTCCCGCGAAATGTGTCCAGATGCATGTCTTTATTTGGTATTGTTCTGCATGCTGTGCACGTGATGTTCACGTGCTACGCGCGTGCTGTACGTCAGAACCGGTTCAATCCGGGAAAAACCCAGGAAAAAAGTGCACCGTCAGCGGTTGCGGCAGGCTATATAAACCGAGCCGTTACTGCAATTGCCATTACAACCGTTCTTCGATCTCTACAGAGCATTTCGAGATGCCGCGACGGTAGCAAGTTTTGTAAGTATCTATTATATATTATCTTTGTTTGTATCACAATCGTTATCCGATCTTTGCACACCTATTTCGTCGCATCACTAGCAATGATGAAACACACATGTTCAAAATGTAACAAAGTGTTTGCAAGAAATTATCATTTACTTCGCCATATAAGAACGGCGTGTAATTCCACCACCACCACCACCACCGTTTCGCCACCATCAGTATGTTCAAAATGTGGTAAGGTGTTCGCAAATCATTACAACTTACAAAGGCATGAAACGACATGTGTCGTTTCACCACCATTACCAAAAAGAGCGAAAAGGGAAGATACTACACCCCGCCACCCGTTCATCAGCGAAGATCCCATCGATCCGCCCGATCGATTTCCCTTCCCCGACGCTCTGTCAACAGATTTGTTAGAGGTCGTTCGCAACAATTGGTCCTCCATTAGGACACGCGTATCCAGAGGTCCTCTCCAGACCAGGGTAAATTACAGATTGACCACTCTAGACACGACAGATTTACATCCTCCTTTGTATAGAATGTTCCAATGCTTTCAAAATCAACTTGAGTTACGGGTTTGTTTTGAAAAACAAAAACACAGGATGTTATAGGTACCATCATTCCTCCTGCAATTGCTGCGGTCGATACCTGGACGAACCCAGTCTCATCACCGACCGTGGTGATTTCGATGAGTTTCTTGAACGTATAAAACAAAATGACATCTTGCAGTGGGTCATATCGCAGAGACCCGACTCGCAATGGGTTTGCGAGTTGGTAACCAATGTGACTTTTTTTATTAATAAAATCATAAACCACCCAGTTGGATGTGTAGCCATGACTCCTCTGCCGACATACATAAGGAAGAACAAAGCTGTTATCGGGCTGGAAACGATGCCCAAGCATGGAAAAAGATATAAAGATAATTTGTGCCTCTTTAGATGCTTAGCTCTTCATCGGGGTAGTGACAGCTATCATTTGGAATCTGCCGTTACAAAACTTTACGAGACGTACAAACAGGATGACGATGTACCCATGGAAGAATTTGCCGGAGTCACACTCGATGATCTCTATCGTATAGAGACCACTTTCCAAACGAACGTGTGCGTTTATAAACTCGTCAAGTCTGATGATGACGACGACGGAAAGAAGATCGCAGAACTCGTCCGTCGATCGTTGTGCCATTATTCTGACACGATGTATCTCAATCTTCACGAGACACACTTTTCGTAAATACAAAACATTCAAATGTACTGTCATTCCTATAAGTGCTGGAAGTGCGGCGAGAGTTTGTTTAAAGGTACATGGCAGTTGATTCGGCACGAGCGCACGTGCACGGGAGGTGTGCGTCGGATCTATCCCGGCGGCGTGTACCATTCGACTCCGTCGGTATTCGAACGTCTGGACGACGAGAACATCCGAGTCCCCGAATCTTTGCGGTACTACCCGTATCGAGCCACCTTTGATTTCGAATGTTACTTTGACACCAAGCAACTTCCATCGTATAGTAACAAAGTCAAGTGGGTGGCACGCCACGTCCCGTTGAGCGTCAGCGTGGTATCCAACGTGCCGGGACACGAACAAGTGGAATGTCTCGTTACGGATGGAGACACCAACAAGTTGGTGAACGCCATGATGAACATCTTGCAATCGATGAGTGACGCCGCCTAAGAAAACATCAAAAAATCTTACGAGGACGTGCTAGCTCGACTGGTAAAAGCACGATCGAATTGGGACGAAACATTGCGCAATGCACGATCACCTGACGACGAGGAATCTCGTCAACCGAGCAACCCGTACAAAACGCTGATGAAACAACTTCACGACTGGCTTCATAAATTACCAGTCATTGGCTTTAATTCGGGAAAATACGATCTCAATGCCGTCAAACAGTTCCTCGTTCCCTACTTCCTATCAAAGAAAGAGGAAGAAGAAGAAGAAATGGAACAGGACGACAAAGAAGAAGAAGAAGAAGAAGAAGAAGAAGAGAACGATGGCGTCGGGTCGTTTTTCGTCATCAAACGCAACAACACGTTCATGTGTCTGTCGACCGATAAGCTAAAATTCCTAGACATGACCAATTACATAGCCCCAGGATTCAGCTACGACAAATATCTGAAAGCGTACGGTTGTAAAATAACAAAAGGGTTTTTCCCGTACGAATATATGGACTGTCTGGAGAGACTCGACGATACCGCACTTCCACCGAAAGAAGCCTTCTTCAGTCAATTGAAGAACGAGGGTATTTCCGACGAGGATTACGTCGGTTGTCAAGAGGCCTGGCGCGATAACGGCATGACGACCTTGCGAGACTTTCTCGTCTGGTACAACAACAGAGACGTGGTTCCCTTTCTACAAGCCATCGACAGACAGTTCGCCTTCTACCAACAACGCGTCATAGACATGTTCAAGCAGGGCATCAGCGTACCCGGTCTGACCTTGCTCTACCTGTTCAACGATCTTCCGGAGAAGACGTACTTTACGCTGTTCAACGAGAAGAATAAAGATCTTCATCATCTCGTCAAAGATCACGTCGTTGGTGGACCTTCGCTCGTTTTTCACCGCTATCATGAGAAAGGAGTCACTAAGATCCGTCAGAGCGATTACGGTAACGCCAGTCGGCTGTGCCAGGCCGTTGTTGGCTACGATGCCAATGCCCTTTACCTCTGGGCATTAATGCAAAACATGCCAACGGGCTGGCACAGCCGACGCCGAGAACAAAACAACTTCCGTCCCGAATCGGCACAACCCCACGGCCAGATGGCTTCATAATGGCTTACATGGGAAGCCGAACGGACGGGACGCGCCACACGACATCAAGTCAACGGTCGAGAGAAGCGAATAGGTAAACTTCCGGTGGACGGGTGGTGCAGCGAGACGAACACGGCGTATCAGTTCCACGGATGTTTCTACCACGGTCACCCGTGCTTGGGTCTAGAAACGAACGCCGTCAACGGGAAACCCATGACCCAACTGCTCGCCGAGACCCGAAAGAACACCGGCTACCTACGTCACTTTGTCAAGGTCGTCGAGTTGTGGGAATGCGAGTGGAAAGAGACGAGAAGAGATCCGGTCGTGAAAAAGTGTCTGGATGCCGCCTTTCCGCGACGACGCCACGTGCGGTGGACGATGACGTCGCAACAGATCCTGAGAGGCGTGTGTGACGGAACCATATTCGGATTGATCGAATGAGACGTGTGCGTACCGGAAGCATTACACGCGCATTTTTCCGAAATGAAGCCGGTGTTTAAAAACATCCATCTGACCCGCGACGATCTCGGACCTTTCATGCGCCGATACGCCGAAGAGCACGACATCATGACGACTCCGCGCTCGTGGGCAGTTTCCACGGCGACAAGATATTGCTCGCGACACCGCTCCTGAGATGGTACCTGGAACACGGACTCGAGGTGACGCGCGTCTATCAGATCGTCGAGTACACCCCCAGCCCGTGCTTCCGACGGTTCGGCGATGCATTGTCCACGGCACGACGCGAAGGCGACGTCCACCCGCACAAGACCATCATCGCAGACACCATGAAGTTGCTGGGGAACTCGGGTTACGGGAAGACCATCACCAATGTGGATCGACATCGCGACGTGAAATACTGCACGGAGAAGGCGGCATCGCTCATGGTCAACGATAGACGTTTCCGACAACTCGACGTCGTCGACGACGGTGCGTACGAGATAGCGATGAACAAGAAAACCGTCACGTACGCCCTGCCCGTACACGTGGGGTTCTTCGTTCTGCAGTACGCCAAGATGCGCATGTTGCAGTTCTATTACGACTTTATCGACAGGTATCTGGAGCGTCCTCTTTTTCAATACTGCGAGATGGACACAGATTCCGCCTACTTGGCCTTGGCCGGCGAGTCCGTCGACGACCTCGTGACCCCGGAACTACGAGAACATTATTTCCGGCATCGATCCGAATGGTTGCCGTCCGAATGTTGCGACGAACATCAGAACGAGTACGTGCGCTGTCGACTCGCCGATCGTCCGTGGGTCGGTGACGAGGCGTGCTGTAAGGCGCGCAAAGCGTACGACAAGAGGACACCGGGTCTGTTCAAGGTCGAGTGGTCCGGTGACGGGTTCGTGGGGTTGTGCAGCAAGACGTACTATTGTTTCGGAGCCAGCGACAAGTACAGCACCAAGGGACTGAGCAAGTGTCACAACGCCATCAACAAGGACGCGTTCCTGGAGGTGCTCGCCAACCGTCGGAGCGGAAGTGGAAAGAACCACGGGTTCCGAGTGCATCGCTCGTCGGTATTCACGTACGTACAGGAACAAGCGGCTCTCACCTACTTCTATGCCAAACGCGTGGTGCAGGAGGAGTGAGCACAGGTCCGGTGGACGTGTGAAAGAAAAAAGAAAAGACGATGCACGCCGGTCGTACGGTCTAGTGACGTAGTGCTAGGCGACGTGTTCGTACTCGTTATAATCGCCGTCGTAGGTTTGGTGTTCGCAAACGTTATAGACGGCGAATTTCTTATAAGAGGAGACGTGCTAGAACCTTTCGTCGTAGAGAACACTGCTATATTCGAAATGTGCAGCTTGGATCTTATTTCATTGCTGGTTCAAGAGAGTGGACTTGCTTTAATTCGAAGTTCTCGTTTGAGGAGTTTCCGTACCAACTTCGTGGTCGCTGGTATGATAACTTTGATCAGGTTAAGGTACTGTCTGTTACATACAAGATATGGATCCGCGATGTTAGTCCTGACCAATCAGTGTCTCGAGGTGATCCTTTGGTTCCTGTCATGAGAGTTCCCGAATTCCGCTGGAGTTACGATCCCGAACTTTCAAAGAATATTTTCACCTGCTATGTTGTCTATGCATCCTACATCTAAAACGTTTGTTGTAGTCGGAAAGCGCGTCATCAGTAGTAGCGACAGACTATATAAACAGAGCCGTTACTAGAACTGCCATCACAACCGTTCTCCGATCTCTACAGAGCAGTTCGATTCAACACCATGGCCACGCAGCGTACCGTCGATGCTCAGTCTCCGATCAACCTGTCACAGCTCCAGTCGGAAGCGAGTAACGGGACGTATACATTTACTCGTCCGTTAACAATACTAAATTACACAAAATAAATACGTCGTGTACGCATCATGTCCGCACTGTCTATAATGTATGCACCCGGAAAACAATGACTGCTTTTGTCCAATTCATCAATGACAATCAGTTCCCGTGTACAGATTCGCCTTGCGGATCCTGCTATCAGATTGGCTGGGGGGAGAGTGTTGGGCAACCGTATTCAATGAAACAGCAGCAGAGGTGTTGGGATTTAGTGCCGACACCTACGTTAGTATGACGACGATGGAAGAGCGATACGCCTCATTCTCGCCGCTGCGAGGGGCCCGTGTCATGGTTACCATTAAGAAACGGGTGAAGGATGCGTATGTGAACTACACCGTGTCAAAACTGGAAGTGATAGACACGAACATTGAATAGCGCTGTACCTAGATTCCGACGGCTGCGACGATTACTTCTGCTCGTACGACCTGTCGCTACGACAGGCTGCGTTTCGCACCTTCACGAACGAACATTGTTCCGAGTGGACTCGTAATAGCAAGAGACTTCAGAGTCCTCTTTCTAACTTTTGTGGACAATATTGCATAGCTTATGTATTGTTTCGTTGTAACGGAGAACTTTTATCAACCTGTTCGGCACCGATTTAGTAACTAACAATTGCCACGTGTTTGATTGGGTTAAACAGTTGCGGCGAGGTAGACTGTACTATCGAACATCGTACATCGATCGAGCCTCTGGCGCGGTGGAGACACCCCTAAGCTCGCGACCTCTGGTGTGGTGGTAAACATCCGTGAGTCGTCTCATCATTATCATCATCATCACCCTCGAGCCTCTGGCGCGGTGGAGATACTCGTAAGCTCGCGACCTCTGGCGTGATGGTAAACATCCGTAAGTCGTCTCATCATCATAATCATCATCATCATCACTCACGAGCCTCTGGCGCGGTGGAAACACCCCGAAGCTCGCGACCTCTGGCGTGATGGTAAACATCAGTAAGTCGTCTCAGCATCTTTGTCATCGTCATCATCATTCATAGTTGTAGTATTATCGATATTACACGCTACCCTTGTTATATCATCATGCTGTTTGTGTTGTTCAATAAAATACGTGTGCACTCATTCGATATGGTGTTGTGTTCGTTTCCTCGTTTCCTCGTTAGCTCCTTTGATCCCTATTAATGACCATGTTAATGAAAACACAAACACACACACACTCCGCGGCGGCGGCGCATACAACTTTGTACAACTTCACGCAACTTCACACATTGTTTACCTCCCTCACTACTGTCGACTCATCTCCAATGTTTACCTCCCTCACTACTGTCGACTCGTCTCCAATGTTTACCTCCTTCACTATTGTCGACTCGTCTCCAATGTTTGCCTCCCTCACTACTGTCGACTCGTCTCCAATGTTTGCCTCCCTCACTACTGTCGACTCGTCTCCAATGTTTGACTCCCTCACTACTGCCCACTCGTCTCCAATGTTTGCCTCCCTCACTACGAGGGTAATATGTAGGAGGTATGGTAAATTGTAGTTATAGGTAAACTGTATGAATTATGGGTAAACTGTAGGAGGAATGGGTAATTGTAGGACTTATATGTAAACTGTAGGAAGTATGGGTAAATTGTAGGAATTATGGATAAACTGTAGGAGTTAAGGGTAAACTGTCAAACATTAACTTTTCATATCACCAAGTTTCCCATCACAAACTTTCACACAAACTTCCAACTTGAAAGATTCAACTTACAAACTTAAAAAATTGTAAAGTTTCATAACACAAACTTTCATATCATAAACTTTCATGTTACAAACTTTCTACTTACACACTTCCATCTTGTAAATTTTCAACTTAAAAACTTCCAACTTTCAATCTTCATGTTACAATCTTTCAACTAACAAATTTTCACAGTAACTGACCAGTGTCAAAAAAGACAAGACGAGGGGGAGCGCACAAGCCAAAGTCCACCAACAGCGACTGACCAGTGTCAAAAAAGACAAGACGGGTGGAAGTGCACAAGCCAAAGTCCACCAACAGCGACTGACCAATGTAAAAAAGACAAGACGAGTGGGAGCGCACAAGCCAAAGTCCCCCAACAGTGACTGACCAGTGTCAAAAAAGACAAGACGAGTGGAAGCGCACAAGCCAAAGTCTACCAAAAGCGACTGACCAGCATCAAAAAGACAAGACGAGTGGAAGCGCACAAGCCAAAGTCCACTAACAGTGACTGACCAATACCAAAAAGATAAGACGAGTGGGAGCGCACAAGTCAAAGTCCACCAACAGCGACTGACCAGTGTCAAAAAGACAAGACGAGTGGGAGCGCCCAAGTCAAAGTCCACCAACAGCGACTGACCAATGTCAAAAAAGACAAGACGAGTGGGAGCGCACAAGCCAAAGTCCACCAACAGCGACTGACCAGTGTCAAAAAAGACAAGACGAGTGGGAGCACACAAGTCAAAGTCCACCAACAGCGACCGACCAATGTCAAAAAAGACAAGACGAGTGGAAGCGCACAAGCCAAAGTCCACCAACAGCGACTGACCAGTGTCAAAAAAGACAAGACGAGTGGGAGCGCACAAGCCAAAGTCCACCAACAGCGACTGACCAGTGTCAAAAAAGACAAGACGAGTGGAAGCGCACAAGCCAAAGTTCACCAACAGCGACTGACCAGTGTCAAAAAAGACAAGACGGGTGGGAGAGCACAAGCCAAAGTCCACCAACAGCGTCGAGTGGGAGCGCACAAGCCAAAGTCCACCAACAACGACTGACCAATGTCAAAAAAGACAAGACGAGTGGGAGCGCAGAAGCCAAAGTCCGCCAACAGCGACTGACCAATGCAAAAAGACAAGACGAGTACGAGCACACAAGTCAAAGTCCACCAACAGCGACCGACCAATGTCAAAAAAAGAAAAGACGGGTGCGAGAGCACAAGCCAAAGTCCACCAACAGCGACCGACCAATGTCAAAAAAGACAAGACGAGTGGGAGCGCACAAGCCAAAGTCCACCAACAGCGACTGACCAGTGTCAAAAAAGACAAGACGAGTGGAAGCGCACAAGCCAAAGTTCACCAACAGCGACTGACCAGTGTCAAAAAAGACAAGACGGGTGGGAGAGCACAAGCCAAAGTCCACCAACAGCGTCGAGTGGGAGCGCACAAGCCAAAGTCCACCAACAACGACTGACCAATGTCAAAAAAGACAAGACGAGTGGGAGTGCAGAAGCCAAAGTCCGCCAACAGCGACTGACCAATGCAAAAAGACAAGACGAGTAGGAGCGCACAAGTCAAAGTCCGCCAACAGCGCTTGACCAATGTCAAAAAAGACAAGACGAGTGGGAGCGCACAAACCAAAGTCCACCAACAGCAACTGACCAATGTCAAAAAAGACAAGACGGATGGAAGCGCACAAGCCAAAGTCCACCAACAGCGTTACAGTTTACCCATACCTCCTACAATTTACACATAACTCCTACAGTTTACCCATATTTCCTACAGGTTACCCATAACTCCTACAGTTTACCCATAATTCCTACAGGTTACCCATAACTCCTACAGTTTACCCATATTTCCTACAATTTACCCATACCTCCTACAGTTTACTCTGAAAGTTTGCTGACGATGCACTTTTTCTGGGTTTTTCCCGTAGACAGTTTCACATTTAAACAAATTTCACATTTCATATTTCGATGAAATGTGAAACAGTGGCTGACCAATGTCAAAAAGATAAGACGAATGGAAGCGCAAAAGCTCATGTTACATACCGGATCGATGTGTCTGGACACATTTCGCGGTAAATCTGGTTCAAACCGGTTCAAACCGGTTCAAACCGGTTCAAACCGGTTCAAACCGATGTGTCTTGCACATTTCGCGGGAAAACTGGGTTGACCTTGACCTTTAGACCTCGGGGTGTTTATGGAAAATTCCATGACATCATTCGAACGTTCCAGAAAGCGGCGGTGTTTGTTTTGTTGACCTTGACCTTTTGACCTCGCGGTGGTTATGTAGACTAGTATCATTATAGACGATACGTAGGTGTCGACACGAAACGACATACATCGAAAAGTTCTCGATATAATGTAACGATGCGATATGCGTCTTATAGCTTACATGCACGGCTACGTTTTTCCCGCTGGACACACGAACTTTCGTCCGCTAGATTTCAGTCTGCTAGCTGGGTGAAAAGGCGTGACTTCGTTCGAACGTTCCAGAAAGCGGCGGTGTTTGTTTTGTTGACCTTGACCTTTTGACCTCGCGGTGTTGTTGCAGACTCGTGGTGAAATAGGCGATATGTAGGTGTCGACGCGAAACGATATACGTCGAAAAGTTCTCGATATAATACAACGATGCGATATGCGTCGTATAGCATATATGCACGGCTACGTTTTTCCCTCTGCATGCACGAACATTCGTCCGCAAGATTTCAGTCTGCTAGCAGGGTGAAAATGTGGGATCGTGTTTCTTTTCGTGAGCGTGGAAAATTCCATGACGTCGTTCGAACGTTACAGAAAAGAAGAAAAAAAACTACACGAAACCGGTTTGAACCGAATTAGGGAGACTAACCCTAACCCTAACTGGTAATCGTATCAGTACAAAAGGTCGGTAACCTTTGACCTTTCATTAGATCTTTGACCTTTCATTAGGGTTACTAACCCTACAGGGTTCGTATTAGATTAGGATTACTAACCCTACAGGGTTCGTATTAGGGTTCGCTACAGACGATAGAATTAGGGTTACTAACCCTAACCCCAACTGGCAATTGAATAATATACAGGGTTCGTATTAGGGTTCGCTACAGACGATAGAATTAGGGTTACTAACCCTAACCCCAACTGGCAATTGAATAAGTAGAAAAGGTCGGTGACCTTTGACCTTTCATTAGGGTTACTAACCCTACAGGATCCGTATTAGGGTTCAATACAGACGACATAAGTAGGGTTACTAACCCTAACCCCAACTGACAATAGTATTCACACTTGTGACGGCTCTCGACGAATCAGAACCGTCGACACACTTGATCCGTAGCGCCCCCTGGCGACAACATTACCGCAAAACAGTGCCTCAGGGGCGATAATAGGGGTTACCTAGTGGCGCCCCCTGGCGACGGTTTCATTACAAAACGGTGTAATTTATGCAAATTTATGCAAATGAGCTGTGACGTCATAGGTCACGTGACGGCTCTCGACCAATCAGAACAGTCGAAATTAGGTCACAAACCGTCGATACAATTGACCGGTAGCGCCTCCTGGTGACGGTTTCACCACAAACGGCTCTCGACCAATCAGAACAGTCGAAACTAGGTCACAAACCGTCGACACAATTGACCGGTAGCGCCCCCTAGTGACGGTTTCACCACAAAAGGGTGCAATATATGCTAATTTATGCAAATATAGGCGTCATAGGTCACGTGACGGCTCTCGACCAAACAGAATGAGTCCATGTGGCGCCCCCTGGTGGTGAAACTGCTCTCGACCAATCAGAAAGTGCCCCCAAATCTCCTCATGTTGAGCGATAATAGGGGATTATACGGTGGCGCCCCTAGCGGCAATAATCGCACGACCAATCAGAACGCTCCATTTCAACCAATCAGAATGAGCCCCAAAATCTCCTCATTTTTGGGGCTTCAAAAACTCCTATATACTACTTACCTCTGTATAATACCTCGGTATGATACCTCTGTATGGTATCTCTGTATGTACTTATGTATGTACCTCTGTATGATACATCTACACGTACATCTACAAGTACCTGTACACGTACATCTACACGTACCTATATAGATACATGTACACGTAGCCACACAGGTACCTATAAACGTACTTCTAAATATTCATCTATGCGCAATTCTACACGTCCCTCTACACGTACCTCTGCACCTACCGCTACACGTACCACAACACGTACCTCTATACGTACCTCTGCACGTACCGCTACACGTTCTCCGCCTCCACGCATGGGCCCAGCTACGCCAGTGCCTGCTGATATCACGCCTGCCACTCCTCCATGGTAATGTACAAGAAGACAATAATTCTAAAGGAAAGACGAGACGACTGCGGCGCAGAGTGAACCAGCACTCTGTTGTTGTTGATGCAGCGTTTATTTGTGTGATAAAGGTTGTCATGAAGCGATTGCTGGATGGTCACAGCCGAGCAAGAGGGGACACTTCCCTAGAACTAAAAGCTTTTGCTGATTTTTAGTCTGCGAAGGCCTATTCCTTTGTGCGCAGTACTTTTCACTGTTTGCATGTGCGCAACACTGTAAATCAGGTGCTGAATCTAACAATATTAATTATTCGTCTATATTTAAAATGCTGTTGATGTACTGCATCATCTGCGCATGCAATAACTGATATATGTCTGCTGTTAGTTAGTGCTACTATTACAGGCTTCCGCTGTGCAGCATTCATTGATGTCGCTAAATTGTGAATTTGGAATTGATACAAAATTTAATGAATTTGAATTGATATTAGTAGTATATGGGGTCTTTTGAACCCTTAAATGAGGGCGCATGTTTTGGGGCACTTCCGGTTTTTTTGTTAAAGTATAGGGAAAAAGACGCCATTTTAAGTATATGGAAAAAGACGCCATTTTAAGTATAGGGAAAAAGACGCCATTTTAACTCGAAAATGACCTCATGGCGCCTCCCTGTATTTAAAGTATAGGAAAAAGGAGGGCCCATGTGTACGATTGACTGCGCACAGCCTTCTGGGTAGCCTCGTTTTGGGAGGTAACGGTTCTGATTGGCTGTACGCATGCACGTGACCTTCTGGTAGCATGAGCGCCCCCTGGCGACTGTAGTACTACACTAGGGACATCATCAGCGCTCCCTAACGAATAAAGGACTGGTCAATGAGTCTTGTAATAGGGTCAGAGGTCATCGGACGTAAGGGAGCAGTAGCCTTAATCCGAAACCCAACCTGTTGTCGGCTGTATAACCATAACGTAGTAAACCTTACTACCCCGACCCCCTAACCCGAACTCCCTGTGAGCTGTGGTCTGACCCTAAACGCGTGTGTTAGACTCGGTCTGCAGTGTGTGCTTCTATCCGACTGTAAGCCGTGCTGCGAGATCAAAGGACGTTATCGGTAACAATGATGCACTCACCTACTCCGGACCTCACAACTGTACAACATCGACGGCAGCTTATAATGCGGTTTCACTAAGTTCTACACATGTTTGCTTATTTATATAAAAGGTGAACACATATTTTGCAGTTCCTGTGTACTAGAATTACGCCAATTTATGGGTAAATAGTTGTTCTAACGCGTGTTTAGGAGGACGTTACGGTTACATAAGTTTTGTTTTCTCAATCCTTCTACATGAAAAATAGCATTGTGACGTGCCTTGTCTATCCCGCTGTAAGCCTTGCTTCGATGTCAAAGGACGTTATCGGTAACAATGTTGCAACTGCGCCAATGAGAAACAATGTTGCAAGTGCCGTATTTATGCAGGACTGAGGCGGCATAGGCAGTATATAGGAGTAGACATAAAACGAGATACGACGAAAAGTTCTCGATATAATGTGATGATGCGATATGTGTTGTATAGTCTACATGTATGGCTGCGTTTTTCTCGCTAAATGCATGGACATTCGACTGCTAGGTCACGGTCTGCTAGCAGGCTGAAATGTGGTCATCTCTCTTTTGTTAGCATGGTTAGAAATTGACAAGACACCCTATCGAATAAGAATACGAGCAGGTTTTATTAAACAAAATTATATTTAAAAATAATGACATAGGATATCATAGTAAAGCATTGTAATATAATTAAATATTGGTACATTATTTTAAAATATTGATATATAACGAAATACTGCTGATGGTGCACTTTCTTATCTCGATCGTATTTGGTATTGTTCTGTGTGCGGCTTACGTCAGCTGCATGCATATCCTGACACGATTACAGCATTCGAACGATGTCACGCACTTCCATATTTTGTATTGTTCTGTGTGCGGCTTACGTCAGCTGCATGATTGACCAGGCGAGGTAAACTATTACCAAGATTAAACCTGGACTTCCGCACTGTGTACACTGGCACTCTACTTTAATAAAAGATGCATGCTTATATGAATAATAAAGATGCAATCACAAACAGAATACACACACAACAAACAGATTACACACACAACAGACATAATACACAACAAAAAGATGGACAAACTAAAAAATGGTGGACAAACTAACAAAATGTTTGACAAACTAACAAAATGCTGCACAACTTAACAAAATGATGGACAAACTAACAAAACGGTGGACAAACTAATAAAATGATGGACAAACTAACAAAACGGTGGACAAACTAATAAAATGGTGCACAAACTACCAAAACGGCCGACAAACTAACAAAATGGTTGACAAACTAACAAAACGGTGGACAAACTAAAAAAACGGTGTACAAACTAACAAAATGGAGGACAAACTAACAAAACGGAGGGCAAACTAACAAAACGATGCACAAACTAACAAAATGATGGACAAACTAACAAATCGGTGGACAAATTAACAAAATCGTGGACAAACCAAAAAATGGTGGACAAACTAGCAACATGGAGGACAAACTAACAAAACGGTGGAAAAACTAACAAAATGATGGACAAACTAGCAAAACGGCGGACAAACCAACAAAATGGTGCACAAACTAACAAAACGGCTGACAAACTAACAAAATGATGGACAAACTAACAAAATGATGGACAAACCAACAGAATAGCGGAAAAACTACAAAACGGTGGACAAACTAACAAAATGGCGGAAAACTAACAAAATGATGGACAAACAGAAAAAACGGTGGACAAACTAACAAAATGGTGGACAAACTAACAAAATGGCGGACAAATTAACAAAATGGCGGACAAACTAACAAAATGGTGGACAAACTAACAAAATGGCGTACAAACTAACAAAACGATGCTCAAACTAACAAAATGGCGTACAAACTAAACACATTATGGACAAACTAACAAAACGGTGGACAAACTAACAAAACGGTGGACAAACTAACAAAATGGTGCACAAACTAACAAAATGATACATAAACTAACAAAATAGCGGATAAACTCACAAAATGGCGGATAAACTAACAAAATGGTGGACAAACAAGACACTGTCATACTCAAACTGGACACACAACCTGAAGACAACAAGACACTGTCACACACAACCTGGAGACAACAAGACAGTGTCACACACAAACCGCAGACAACAAGACACTGTCATACACAACCTGAACAAAATGGTCGACAAACAAAATGATGGACAAATCTAACAAAATGGTGGACAAGGGGTGGCTCAGGCCGTACGCATGCGCAAGAAACCGGAAACGGAAGTCAATCGTACACATGGTCACCGGATTTGATGTTAGGCTTAGCTCCAGTCGCCAGGGGCGTTGATATACGTTGATTTGTCAGCCGTTTTGTTAGTTTGTCCACTATTTTACTAGTTTATCCATCATTTTGTTAGTTTGTCCATCATTTTGTTAGTTTGTCCACCTTTTTGTTAGATTGTGCATCATTTTTTTGGTTTGTTCTCCATTTTGTTAGTTTTTCCGCCGTTTTGGTAGTTTGTCCACGGTTTGGTTAGTTTGTCCATCGTTTTGTTAGTTTATCCACCATTTTGTTAGTTTGTCCATCATTTTGTTAGTTTGTCCGCTAGTTTGTTAGGTTGTGCACCGTTTTGTTAGTTTGTCGATCATTTTGTTAGTTTGTCCACCATTTTGTTAGATTGTGCATCATTTTGTTAGTTTGTGCATCATTTTGTTAGTTTGTCCTCCATTTTGTTAGTTTGTCCACCACGTTGTTAGTTTGTCCGCCGTTTTGCTAGTTTGTCCATCATTTTGTTAGTTTGTCCTCCATTTTGTTAGTTTGTCCACCGTTTTGTTAGTTTGTCCATCATTTTGTTAGTTTGTCCTCCATTTTGTTAGTTTGTCCTCCATTTTGTTAGTTTGTCCACCGTTTTGTTAGTTTGTCCTCCATTTTGTTAGTTTGTCCATCATTTTGTTAGTTTGTCCTCCATTTTGTTAGTTTGTCCATCATTTTGTTAGTTTGTCCACCGTTTTGTTAGTTTGTCCATCATTTTGTTAGTTTGTCCTCCATTTTGTTAGTTTGTCCTCCATTTTGTTAGTTTGTACACCGTTTTTTTAGTTTGTCCACCATTTTGTTAGTTTGTCCACCGTTTTGTTAGTTTGTACACCGTTTTGTTAGTTTATCCATCGTTTTGTTAGTTTGTCCATCATTTTGTTAGTTTGTCCACCATTTTTTGGTTTGTCCACCATTTTGTTAATTTGTCCATCGTTTGGTAGTTTGTCCACCGATTTGTTAGTTCGCCCATCATTTTGTTAGTTTGTCCGTCATTTTGTTAGTTTGTGCACAGGGTTGTTAATTTGTGCACCATTTTGTTAGTTTGTCCACCGTTTTGTTAGTTTGTCCATCATTTTGGTAAGTTGTGCAGCATTTTGTTAGTTTGTCAAACATTTTGTTAGTTTGTCAAACATTTTGTTAGTTTGTCCATCTTTTTGTTGTGTATTATGTTTGTTGTGTGTGTATTCTGTTTGTGAGTGCATCTTTATTATTCATATAATCATGCATCTTTTATTAAAGCAGAGTGTCACTGCACACAGTGCGGAAGTCCAGGTTTAATCTTGGTAATAGTTTATCTGGGGGTGTGCTATGTGTAGGAATGGCAAGGGGAGTAATCAATCAGAAAAAAAAATAATTGAACATTGAAATACTTCAAATAAATTAGTTTTCACAGTATATATTGTAAAATAACACACAGATGTACTCATAAATTCTGAGTACATTGAATATGAGTACAAGTGCCTGACACATATTTATACATGAGTACTAGTATTAAAAAAATGTATTCGAGTACACAAGTACCGAGTACTTCCGCCCCAGGTCTGGTCGAGGACATCATTTGATTTGTTGTAGCTGTGTGCACGCACACACCCACGCACGCACACACATAAAATATAGTGCCTGCATGTTGCATATGTGGCATATTGATAATCTCCATGGCATAGGCTTAGTGTAGCAAAACCTCACCCATGTGCTTAGCCTAGTTATTGTTGTTGCTCATGTTCGTATATTATACAAAATGCTGTTGTTGTTGCTCATGTTCATATATTATACAAAATGCCTGATGAATAATGTACACTAAGTATTTGTCAGGCACCAAGGCTATGCACAGTTTATCTTGCTAGTTATTCTATGTATAATATGTCAGCAAAACATTGGTACCCACTTCAATGAAATTACGTACATTTGTCATTGTCCAAGAAATGCAAGGCATTTAAGTGTGGCCCTACTTCATGCTCATGCCTGGATAAATTATGGTGGGAAAGAATTGGCCCATTGAAATGTAGCAAATTAAAAAGTTACATCATAATATGAAGAAACACGTAAATGATCATCTAAAGATGTGGAAAGAAGAACGGTTATGGAAGAATGGTTGTTTTAAGTTAAAATGCAATCATTGCTGTAACAACACTGAAAGCTTCAGAGAGTCACTACTGTCCCATCAGTGCACACAGATAAGCATCAGTCCAATCTGTTATCAGGTTGTATGGTGTTGTATGTTGTGTATAGCCCTGCCTCATTGACACATCCATTGTCTCATTGTTAAACAGAATGCCTCCAAGCGGGTTGTAATGTAAAACCCTCCCAGACTGGCAGTAATATACTAGCCCTCCTGTTGTGAATTGTGCATGTGGACAGATGTTCATATAACTATGTCAGACAGAAAACCAGCATTTGACAACAACAACAAAAATATCCAGAAAGCAACTGGTAATCAAAGTGAATAATATTTTATATACTATATAAACTTTAACTACAGTATAGAATATAAACAGTATAAACATTATCAATTATGGATACCCACCACATATTTAGGAAATAAATAATTTTATTGTACTATGGACAACCCATTACATGCATGCACATTGCTACCATCCAACGTCAATTTGATGGGCACATCACTAAATGGAAAGTAGGCCACTGTAACATGGGGCATGATATGCATGCAAATAAAATAGTTATTTAATGAAAGGTTATGGTATGTTACAGATACAACTAAATATTTATCTATGTTGATATACATGTAGGGATAGTGCATGGAAATAAAGCTACATGAAAAAAGTAATGAAAATAAAGTAAAAAATTTGCCTAAGAAAATCACAGAGAAATATAGTAACAACATTGTGTTATTCAAATACGATATATTAAATACAAAGGTATATTCTTGCACATTTTCACTGATACTTGTGCACAATAAAGTTTGATGAAAACAAATTACATTTTGACACAATATTAAGTGATAATATTTATTGATTAAATAAACATATCACTGGAGCCATCAACCCACTCTGGCTTAGACATGGGGTTTAGCTGGTATAGACAGAGGATTTAGCTGGCTTAGACAGGTGGCTGAGTCAGCTTTGAAAGTGGCTTCTCAAGTGTCACTAACAAAAAGTAAAGGTGACCAAACACTTTGGTGATCTGTAATCATGTTTATTTATTATTTGTTTTGTTTTAGTATTTCAACTTGTATTATAAATGCAAAGAACTAGATTTATAAAAGAACAGGCTTTAGCTAATGAAATGAATGATTTTTACAGACGTTTTGATACTCAGGACTCTTCCAGAAGATGTGATTCTGTGCTCAGCGATGTGTTTGTCAGTAATGCCGATAGGCTTGAAATTGATGTAGATGTTGTTACCAAAGTCTTCCAACATGTATGTAGTAGAAAAGCAACTGGTCCTGATGGCATTCCAACTTTTTTATTGAAAACATTTGCTGAGGAGCTAGCACAGGCTTGGTGCCCCATATTCCAACTTTCGATCGATAGTCACAGGGTACCAATACTCTGGAAAACCTCATATATTACTCCTGTACCAAAGATAATTTGCCCAAAAGAAAACAATGATTACAGACCTGTTGCACTTACATCAATTGTCATGAAATGTTTGGAATGCTTAGTGGCTTGTAAACGGAGGTTAGACGTTGATGACTATCTTGACCCATTCCAATATGCCTACAGGCAGGGCAGAGGAACAGGCGACGCTGTCAACACTGTTGTCCATTTAATTTTGAAACATTTAGACAAGCCAAAGACTTATGCTAGACTACTGTTTATAGACTTTAGCTCAGCGTTCAACCCTATCCAACCTCACACCCTGCTCACTAAGCTGAAACAAATGAATGTCAATCCATATATCATCAAGCGGTATCATTCTTTTCTAACAGACAGAGTGCAGCTAGTTAAAGTAAATCAGACTCTTTCCCAAACTGTGGTAACAAATACCGGTGCACCCAAAGGTTGTGTCAGTTTGCCGATTTTGCACATTCTGTATACAAATGACTGTACCAGCAGCAGTACTAACAACTACATAATAACATTTTCTGATGATTCTGCTATTCTTAGTCTGTTACACTCTTTCCCAAACTGTGGTAACAAATACCGGTGCACCCCAAGGTTGTGTCAGTTTGCCGATTTTGCACATTCTGTATACAAATGACTGTACCAGCAGCAGTACTAACAACTACATAATAAAATTTTCTGATGACTCGGCTATTCTTAGTCTGTTACACTCTTTCCCAAACTGTGGTAACAAATACCGGTGCACCCCAAGGTTGTGTCAGTTTGCCGATTTTGCACATTCTGTATACAAATGACTGTACCAGCAGCAGTACTAACAACTACATAATAAAATTTTCTGATGACTCAGCTATTCTTAGTCTGTTACACTCTTTCCCAAACTGTGGTAACAAATACCGGTGCACCCCAAGGTTGTGTCAGTTTGCCGATTTTGCACATTCTGTATACAAATGACTGTACCAGCAGCAGTACTAACAACTACATAATAAAATTTTCTGATGACTCGGCTATTCTTAGTCTGTTACACTCTTTCCCAAACTGTGGTAACAAATACCGGTGCACCCAAAGGTTGTGTCAGTTTGCCGATTTTGCACATTCTGTATACAAATGACTGTACCAGCAGCAGTACTAACAACTACATAATAACATTTTCTGATGATTCTGCTATTCTTAGTCTGTTACACTCTTTCCCAAACTGTGGTAACAAATACCGGTGCACCCCAAGGTTGTGTCAGTTTGCCGATTTTGCACATTCTGTATACAAATGACTGTACCAGCAGCAGTACTAACAACTACATAATAACATTTTCTGATGATTCTGCTATTCTTAGTCTGTTACACTCTTTCCCAAACTGTGGTAACAAATACCGGTGCACCCAAAGGTTGTGTCAGTTTGCCGATTTTGCACATTCTGTATACAAATGACTGTACCAGCAGCAGTACTAACAACTACATAATAAAATTTTCTGATGACTCGGCTATTCTTAGTCTGTTACATGCTGATTCTGACATTAGTAATGTACACTTCTGAAATTGAAGCTTTGTACATTGGTGTGACAACAACCACCTCAAACTCAATGTTAGTAAGACTCAAGAGATGATTTTTGATGCTAAATATAATGATGCCGATCACTTGCCTGTTGTTATCCATGGTGAAGAAATTGCCCAGATCAGTCAGTACAAATACCTAGGTGTAACAAACTTAGCTGGAATGTCCATGTTCACAGTGTGTGCTCCAAAGTCCACCAGCGGTGGAGTTGGCAACTGGATCATGCTTATGAAACATAACAGTTAAAACTTATTTATTGCAGCTTCTCAGTGTATCGGGCACGAAATTTCCTTGCAGCAATAGAAGAAGCACAAAGATTTGCCACTGAAGACAAACAGCAAAGGGCACACTGTGTAAACATAGCTTGTATACATTGTTGTTAGACACAACAATAATGACATCTCATTACAGCACAAATAGCGATTATGTTTCTACTTAGCCCCTTGGGTTAGTTAGTATTTTGTAAGAAGACTACATAGTGATTAAAACAATGTTTCAGATGGCTGTTTACACAAAGAAAGAAACATCATTCACATATATTAATATTTGCAATGGGAGGTTTGTTATGCAATACACTACCAGTAATACAGTGCAAAATAAAAACAGCATGTGTATATCATGTTATGCATATGCATTCATATCCAGTATTTTCAATAACATTACATTTGTGTTAAACCATTTAGCTATTTACGTTGAAACAGTACATAGCATCAGCATGTGGAATTGTGAATGTCTTGCAAATGCCATCCTGCCTAACAAGAGTTGTTGTATAACACATCATTAAGTTTGTTTGTTAATTTACAGTTACCACAAGGTATTCAACAAAAGAGGGAAAAACTGGACAATTGTGTCAGAGCGGCAACCAAAACTTTATGAGTACATTGTCAGCCTGCAGGAGACAATCATCTGTGTCTGCATAGAGGATGAATTGCCCAAAGCCAGGAAGCGTGGCATCATGCCTGACAATCCTAGAAACATTGCACCCAACATCGCAACAGTGCCTGCTCCGCCAACATCTGAGCTAGTTGCCAGGCATCGTACTCGATTTAGAAAGAATTAATTGTGTTGTTGACATTAGTTCCCAATGTAACGGAGAGAAGCAAGGTAGGAACAGGTAACCAATGTGCCATTTAACCTGTGTATTTGTTGTGTAATATCAAACAATTAAAAAGTAAACATTTTCTGAAAGCAATGTGGTTTGAAAACTGTCATGGGTAACTTTATAATGTGTCTGGATAATTTTTCACAAAGCGTATGAGTGTGCATTCATGTTTAACAAGTAATGACTTAACCTAATCTATGAACTTTGAACACAGTGTATTGTCCATTTTCACTTGGAAATGTCTGTCTAATTTGCCACACACAACAGCATGGTATAACATGGCGGCTACTTGTTCCCAGCTTGCCATGTCGCCACAGAACAAACTGATGGTATGCATAATGCCGCATGGCATCATTGTCCCCTCGTGCTGGCACACCAAACACGTCAGCTCTGTAACGTCCCTCCATTGTCAATACTGTAGGGTCGAGTACCAGTAAATCCATTTCTTGTAGAAAATATATATCATTAAATTTTAGTCATTTTAACTGTACTGTTTGCATAAAATGACAGGTGTGGTTACATGAATACATACAAATATACATAATAATTGTACTGCCACAAGTTGCCATATATATTATATTATGAGAATATTATATTCATTGTAGGTCTGATTTGTTGTGACAGTTGCAAATAATGTTGATATGAAAGTAGGATATAGGTCAAACACTCAACAGCATATTCTGTGCCAGAGATATAATGCTACTAAACAGGGTCAGAGTCATTAAGAGTGTTCATTGTGATTAGTATAATGTGTTTGTTATAATTTGTATTATCATCTTGTCACTAGGTATGTGTATAATTTACAATTCTTCATTATCATTTTCATTACTAATCACATATAAAACCTTGTTGCAGCATGGAAAACTTTGTAGCAGACATGACTGCTTAACAAAACGCAAACAAAGAAAGGTGCTTGACAGTTGTCTGCTGATGTAACACAGTCTGGTTATCCCATACTGTTATATTGTTGCTTCATGTTGCTTTTGGTTAGAGCCAATGATGTACATTCTGTAAGAAAGTTGGTATAATAAGGTGTTTGTTTTTGTTCAAGCATTGTTCAGCATGAAAGGGCAGGGAGCTGCAATGATTGATTTAGATTTAGTGATACAAATGTTGAAGACAATCTGCTTAGTGCTGGTCAGTATTCATGTTGGTCCACTGCTGTAAGTGTGTAACCCTTATCCATTACTTGATCACCAGTGAGTGAATGGCTTCAATGGCAAGCCTATGGAGCATGTTCTCATAGACTTGTGTACAAAAACGTTGTGTAGGGAATTTAATTAAAAGTATGCTTCAAAGTAGGCTGCATAGGAAATTTTAGGCATTCAGCAGTGACTGACTGCCAACCCTGCTACTAAACTGATTTGTAGTAAGAAATATGTAACTTCACAAAATGATGTTCACTACAGTACACAAGTAATTGGGGTGGCAGAAAGTGGAAGGTGGTAGATTGGATAGGAGATTGACTCTAAAAAATGGTGGGAGGTGGCAGTTTGGGTAAAAGGTTGGACCCACAAACAGATGGGAGATGGGCCCCAAAAACAGGTGGTTAGGAGATTGAGACCACTGCCACACACCTTCTATTACAGGTCGAAGGCCGAGACATTTGTCAGGCTGCATGTTGCAGCATAGTCATTTGATATCGCTGGTCATTTCTTGACAATGACCAATTTGGAGCAAACGCACTTCCTACTGTTCTTGGTGTATTTTGCCAAATAATATCGAATAAGAGGCCTGGCTCCCTCTCGGCCATCTGCAGAAGCAGCCCTTTTGCCTCCGGCTCAGTCAAGGCACTGATGTCAGCCTGGAAGGATGACAAAGAAGAGGTGCCACCAAGTAAAACTGCTCTAAAAATGGTAAATGTACTGGTTTCCGTGATTTGTGGGTTGTATGTGAAAATTGGATGCTGGGGGCTTCGCGCAATGGTTGTGGTGTGTGGAATTTTTTATTTTACATTACATGTACTTCATTCTGGTGCTTTTCAATGTGAAATGATGGTGTGCAGGTACATCTGGATTCAAAATGAGTAAACTTATTTTTTTGGCAGTTTGCTACAACATTTTGGCTTGAAAGCAGGTTGTAAAAATGCTGAAAAAGCAGTTCTACTGCCAAAGTGGTACACTTGGCATATCTGCATATTCTTTCATGTACATGACACACAGGTATTGCTGCTGTTGCAAGGATACTATATGCACTTATTATTGTCTATAATATTTGGCTCAGAACTTTAAATGTTGATCAACACATGAAATCATTACCATTGATGTTGTATCTATATTATAAAAATTTTTTTTCACTGTTTGTAAACTATGTGACAACTATTCTACAGATTGTTTCCTGTATTTTCTTGCATAACTATATTGACTAATAATATTACTACCTATCATTGAGAGATTGGGGCTGTACTTATATGCATTATATTATCAAATATGCATTTGTCATCTACGTGACATACAGATGTCATGTAATGTTGTTAAAATAAAAAATTAATGTCATGCAGGGGTCCACATCATGTAAATGATCTCCATCTCCCTTAACTTTTGTACAATATAGACAGCTTAAGTTAAGTCAATGTAATCTGGCTACATCTATCGTGCAGATATTTATCAAAAAGGTGTCATGTAGATGACATAAAGTTCATAATTATGTATACTGGTACATATAGAATACATTGTGCTAGATCCATGTCACAGTAATACTGTACAATTCATTCAACATAATGACACTTAACTTCATTAATCATTTTAAAGCATCTTTCTCCCACCTTGTTAGATGCACTTGTAATGTGTTATGCTAATGAATTAAATCCTTATAATTATGGTTAATTAGGGTAATGAAGTAAAAATTAAGTTGTACTGGGTACATATAATTTTCGGTTATTACACATCATAATTAATTTGATATAATTTATGTCACTGCAGTTTATTGCATGCATAAAAATACCACAAATGAGGCTAAACAATAATATAGGGACCTTTATCAGCTGCATTTTTTTTACTACAATTGTGTAATTCCATATAAATACAATTTTACCTGTAGTCTCTCCTTTTTCTGGCTTCTCAGTTTCCTCATGCATGCACAGTCTTCTCTGTTCAGTGTAACTAGACTTGCTCTGCCATGTCGACGCCTCCTGTCACCCATTCTTCTCGATGCACTCTGCCTTTTTCCTGTAGCGCTTCCTCTTCCTCTCCATGCACCCCTTCTTTTCCACCTCTTTCTCTTCCTGCATTTCTTTCCTCAGAACCATTGAAAATCTGTGGGTGAAAGGATGTGATGATGCTAAATTTGCGTTTAAAACCAATACATTTTATGACATACATTTTATCACCACTTTAGAAAACAATTATTGACATTGTTTGCTACATTATAAACAAGGAAAAATTTACCCTGGTGGGACAAACACATGCAACAGTTTTCACAGAAGATCGTACGTGGCACTCAAGAAAAAAAATGTGCTGTTTTATTTACTTTTATTTCATCATAGTTATGCGCGAAAGAATCGCCAGTCTTATTCCGCGAAATGGGAACTGAAAACGAATGCATGCAAACCAAAATGATGTCAACAACTTCAAAAACTATTACGACATAATTATAGACACTTATTATAAATGGTTTAACCGATCGACCGTATATACGAAACAGGTCGTACACGTACGTCTTTTCTGGTATTAGATGATTACATGTAGGTCCCTACTTACGCTAGTAATACGATATAGGTATAGTAGGCAACGCCAACAGCACCCTCGAGACGAACATGTCAATCATAAATCCCATCATGATCGGACAAATGAAAAGTACGAATAATATAGAATGCTTTTTGACGGACACGGTTTGTTTACAACAATCACTGAAATGAAACAAATCTCAATCGAAAGTAATTTCTCAAACACAGTGACAAACGGAATATTTACGACAATTTGTGCTATAACGTACCTCCAACTCTGTTGACGAACCGTCTGTTTCTATGGAAGCCATGTTGCTTATCAGTGACAGGCGTTGACATAATACAAGCTCCGCCTCCTCGGGTCGCGACCTTCTCGGAACTTGCCGAAAGCTATTCGGGAAGTGCACTGACCAGCGAAGTCGAGTATTGTAAGCGTCGAAGCGTCGATTTAAAAATTGCGTCTCCTTCATTTTGACACGTTTGGCCGGTCGGCATATGTTACAATATATATAGTTTACACTAAATAACACGATTTCATAAGACTTTTTTTAACGATCACCTACCGTACCTTTAAACAGCTGATAAGGCCTATACTAGGCTATACCTATAGCATATTATACGTAGGACCTAATATTGTTCTGCACGTCGTATGACAAAGTGTACCTTTAAAGGCAACTAAATGTAGTAATGTTGTCGGCGATTGTAACTACCGCTATGCTTGCACACTTTGGGGAAAGCATCGGGCGCTTTGCCTTTGCCTTTGGGAACATGCTCCCAAACCGCCCGCAAAGCATTTTTTACTTTCTCTAACATAAAAAAATATTATCAGTTGATATATGTAAACCATGTTTAATACGTGGACCCATGTTGGTAACAAAGGAGAGCCACATTTGCTAAGGAGTTGATGTTGCCAAGGACAGCATGTATGTGATGGAAAAAAAGTCCTTGGATGAAAACAACCGACATAATTATTACAGAATGTATAGGTTTTAGTTCAACACAAGACAACAGAGGGCGCCATCGTTACTATTCGATTGGGTATCTGCGTATTTATTCTCGAATCCGAAGTATACTATTGGTATGAAAAATACTAGTAGCATACTGAATATCATGTCCACAGCTCGTTATATGTCAGTTAATATATTGCATAATTAACATAATCGAAATTGTTAAACAAGTGGTCTACTGGATGTACATAAGCTTGAACGAATACACAGGGGAACAACTAAAACGATTCCAGAACTGAGAGACCTTAATTTTGAAGAACGCCTAAAATGTGGTTTAACAAGGAGGTTAAGAAGAGATCCAATTGATTTTTTTAAGATATTGAATAGGTATGAAAATATTGATAGAAATATTGAAAGAAACATAGTAGAACTAGAAGACATGAGGTAACATTAGTAAAGGATCAGTGTAGGTTGGATATCAGGTACTCGTTCTCACAAAGGACAATAAATGAATGGAACAATTTTATCTACAGATTGTATTAGCAATGTGAATATGTTTAAAAACAAGGTTGACACATATCTCAGGAGTGCGGGTTACACATAGATGGGAAAATGTTGGACTCTCGATAAGCCAACGGCTTCCTTATACACATGTATGGGTATATTTTGTGTGCCTAAAGCGGGTAACGCCTGCAACGTGTTTTGGGCATCAATTCAAACCGACTGGGTAATTAAAGATTGACATCTCTCATTTCAAAGGACTTTATACCTAACGTTAGCTAAATCTATGAATAAACTGTTAATTATACTATAATATTTTGAAAAGGGTATCTGTTATGTATAAAACGTGTTGGGGGGGGGGGGAATCATCCCATTGTGTACCTGAACCCAACTTTTCAAAATGTCATACCACAACTATTATCATTATCAACTGCTATATAAAGCTAAACACAATTTTCTGAATTATGCAAGATTTTGGGTGCGAGTTGCAAATTTACAAACGGTCTTGTGCATATCCAGCTGTGTATGTGGAAAACGAGTGCAACACTTACCAGCAACGACACCTGGCGACTAAGAATTGAAATTCTTGCTATGGCACTGACTAACGAGGTAGAGGTTCACGCTCGAGTAAATCTAAACAATTAAAAAATGAGGCATATTTTACGTAACAAAGATTGTTTATGAAAACAATGTACAGTGTATATAATACAAAATAGAATGCAAATCGATGCGTTACGAGTTATCCAATCACATGTTAGATAACTTTGAACGTACTATGTATGGTATCAAGTTCGATACTGCCGGCTGTCCCACCACGAGCCTTTGGGAATGTTCATGCCAATCACATTACCAGATGTTAAGGTCTGTCACATTCACAATAATGTTTGATCACAGTTGGTATGGCTACCATTTAGAAGCACTTGCGATGCACAATGGATGGGCCGGACTCGTCGTATTCCTGCTTGCTGATCCACATCTGTTGGAAGGTGGACAGGGAGGCGAGGATAGAGCCGCCGATCCATACAGAGTATTTGCGCTCGGGTGGTGCGATGATCTTGATCTTCATCGTGGCTGGAGCAAGAGCTGTGATCTCCTTCTGCATGCGGTCGGCGATGCCTGGGAACATCGTGCTGCCACCAGACAGGACTGTGTTGGCGTACAAGTCTTTACGGATGTCCACGTCGCACTTCATGATGCTGTTGTACGTCGTTTCATGGATGCCGCACGACTCCATACCCAGGAAGCTTGGCTGCAGCACGGCCTCTGGGCATCGGAACCTCTCGTTGCCGATGGTGATCACCTGGCCGTCGGGAAGCTCGTAGCTCTTCTCCAAGGACGACGAAGCAGCGGCGGTGGTCATCTCCTGCTCAAAGTCAAGTGCGACGTAGCACAGCTTCTCCTTGATGTCACGCACGATTTCACGCTCGGCTGTTGTTGTGAAGCTGTAGCCGCGCTCGGTGAGGATCTTCATCAGGTAGTCGGTGAGATCACGGCCAGCCAGGTCGAGACGCAGGATGGCGTGGGGCAGGGCGTAACCCTCGTAGATGGGCACGGTGTGGGTGACACCATCTCCGGAGTCCAGCACAATACCCGTTGTACGACCAGACGCGTACAGCGACAGCACGGCCTGGATGGCGACGTACATGGCTGGTGCGTTGAAGGTCTCGAACATGATCTGTGTCATCTTCTCCCTGTTGGCCTTCGGGTTGAGGGGAGCCTCGGTCAGCAGGACTGGGTGTTCCTCGGGGGCAACTCGCAACTCGTTGTAGAAGGTGTGATGCCAGATCTTCTCCATGTCGTCCCAGTTTGTGACGATACCATGCTCGATGGGGTACTTCAGGGTGAGGATACCCCTCTTGCTCTGTGCCTCGTCACCAACATAGCTGTCCTTCTGTCCCATACCGACCATGACACCCTGTCAACAAATAGACAACATAAAATAAGTTCAAAATACCAATAAATACAATATAAAATTAATTAAAAAAATTCAAAACGGGGCATAAAACAACTTAAATGATAAATATGCATTATACTGTGCAGTCGGTTTCGCTTAACTGGAATGATGTTGAAAATCAACACTAAAATATATTATATTGGGACTTCCCCAATTACGACACACCATTGTTGTCAGCTGTCCCTCCATAACTTATATAATTATATGGATTATTGAATCCTTTTGGTTAATTCAAGGTATCCTACACTGTAGTATACACTTGCAAATTCACTAGAAATGGATAATCAAAGATGTGCAAATTGGGAAATGCAAACGTGGGTGGGAGCTAATTGGCTCGCCGTTATCATGAACACCAAAGTAACAGGGCCCAAAGAAACCCCCCAATACACACCTGATGTCTGGGTCGGCCGACGATAGACGGGAAGACGGCCCTGGGGGCATCGTCTCCGGCGAAACCGGCTTTGCACATGCCGGAGCCATTGTCAATGACCAAAGCGGCGATATCCTCGTCACACATTTTGGTTTGGTTAGCGGGTACTGAAATAAGATAAACGATTCTTTATAAATAAGTACACGTGCCAAACATGATAAAACATTTACAGCATAAATTAGAAAAACATTTACAGCATAAATTAGAATAATATGAATTGTCATTAATTATCAATTAAATGTATCGGACAACATATTCAGTCGTTTAGCAGAATTGGATGGGATGGGACGGAATCATTCCCCATTATCGCCGTCTTAAAACTGTTCTGGCCAGGCCCGAAGTGATTCATTATGCCGAGTCCACTGTACCCGGATTCTAATTTGGACATGCTGTACACTCGTGCCGTCTGGTTATACAACATTCAGCAGGACTGAGTCACGACGTGCGCGGTGCGTCATCGTCGCGACTCCTTTTATGGTCAAAACGTATGCGGCCGTCTCTGATTGGTTTGAACCTTGTACGTTTCGCCATACTAGGAATTCAGTGATGCGTGCGACCTGATCGCGTGATCAACCCACACAGGCCGGATTTAGCAAGTAAACCGGTTGCTAAAATACTATTATTTGACCAGCGGCACTCCCCGATTCTTGGTTTTGTTACGTTTAGAATAGAGTTTTAAAATAATTACATGAGAAACTTTCATAAAATACATATTCATGGAGTGCGCTGGAAACTTAATTACCATCTTGCAGGAACCCCTAAAATGTAGCATTGCTTTAAAACACGCTGCAGCGTAGCCGTACCGTGATAATCATACCTACACGAACATAGGATTTTGTAATTCCAAACTTATGCATATTCCAGACTGGATAGAAAAAGAGCTAGGAAGTCCAAAAATCCGACATGGGCGTGTCCAAAAACATGTTCAGTCGATCAACATCGATCGTTCTCAGCCTAATGTTGTCATAGCCAATTTCTGTCGTGTTAAATTCCATTTGTGCACCACCATGACTACCTTGAATTAAAGAATTACAAATAGTAAAATAGCAGTAACATCTACATACAGTGACAACGAATAATGTAAGGCAACACAGGCAGTGTCAATGAAAATGTTATCGTGCAAAATGTACCAGCAAATTCCTACAACAATGCAATTTAGCAGGCAAAAGACATGCTACTTACTTTGACAGATTATACTAGACGTCGCTTGCAGGTGGCCGGCAGAATGACAATTTGGTGGCGTCGTTAACTTATATAGAGCCCACAGCCGGTGTCAGCGCCGCGTGTCCATATATGGAATACACGGCTAGTTTGAGCCGCACAAAACCGAGGGACGGCATGAATATGAATGAGTCGGTGACTGGACGTTTGACAACGTCTGCGGCGCGCGACCATATTTGGGCATAGCCGCCGTTGTCGGTGACAGGTGCCAGAGGTGCGGCATTAGTTGAACCCGGATGCCAGAAGTAATCTCCCCGGTTGCGAAATCACAGCTCGGGGGTCCATTGGCAAACAATTTTGTTTCTGAAAGGTGTGTCACAATCTCGTAGTTCACGCGAGTCATAATCTGAGGCCCATGCATCCGTATGACTCAAGAGGAATGGGGCAAAATACAGTTTATTAATGGATCGGATCCACGGCCAGTGCAGACAAATAATTAAACTAGCGACACATTTCCCCCAAATCCGGATATTCCTCCCATATAATGCCGTTATTCCATAAGTGTGTTGAAGGCATTATTGCCCGCAATTGCGCCTCGTGAACCCGTCCAATACACAGGCTACACGCCTGCATGCTACAGCACGCATGCAGTTTTTATGCGTTGTCTGTCGGCATATCTGCGTATCTGTCTGGTCTGCGTGTCTGCCTGTTTCTCTGCATGCATGCATACGCAGACAGACAGGGATCCCTGGGGATTTCGGTCACCTTAATTAGTTTTGCATAAACAATGCGTAAAGTTTGGCCCACCGTTTACTATGAATACTCCCATAGGCCCAGTGTTCAGAATATGGTTCTTTTTTCAACGGCTGCTCGTCGAAAACAACTTGACGTATTTTGTTTCAATTTGGCAAGGACACGCATATATGTGGCTACTTTAATTCGATACCACATAGGCATAGTTGTAACCACTATAAACCATAATATAAAAAAGTGTTTTTAATTGTCCGTGGCTATACCGGTCAAAAATCACCGTTCGTGCGGCATTAAAAGTTTTCATGGACACACATTTCAGTGACGGGGATAGAACCTCAACATGCCTATGTCATAATTATTATGTCAATATTAAATTTGAATTGTTACTAAATGCAATCAGCTGAAGATGCCTGTTGTGATGGGCCCACGGTAAATGTCAAGCAGCCTCTCGAGGGGAGGACTTTACAACGACGGTAACGTCAACAACGTACGTAGCGGACGCCCAGTCCAAAGTACACGGGTCTACGCGGCAGCTCCCGCCGCGTGTAAACATGTCGCGGCTTGTTATGTAGTAGCGGTGTTTGTCAGTGAGCGCCAAGGCCGCAAGGGGAGCCCTGGGCCAAACAGAGGGAGAAGTCAATGTCGCCCATAGGGTCAGTCATGTGCAGGTTGATTGCCCGAGGCTCGTAATTTTAATACGTATAATACTTTTCGAGTATTTTAGCCATCTTGGTATTAGGTGGTTATAATTGTTACGGAATGATATGAACCCATATTGAAGGCCAACAAGTCGAACCCGACAAGCAGGCCAATCGAGAGAGCAGACTGCTAGAGATATTGATTATTTTCGCTGCGTGATGAATGTGCGTTGCTACTCTGTGCCCAGGGACGTCCGGGTGGTGGTGTGGGGGGGGGGGGCGGTCATCTGGTTATGACAAGAAACGTTCTTGTTATATCAAGAAACTAGTTATACTTATCTTGTTACAACAAGAAACTAGATATAACAAGTTGAGTAAATAGTTTGTTGATATAACAAGAAACTATCACGTGATAACAAGAAACTGTTTTATAACTACTTGTTATAACAAGGTATGTAATTCGTTTCGTGATTCATCACAAGGTCTCTTGTTGTAACTACAAACTTATTATCTATATCTTATTATAACAAGAAATTATAACACGGTATGTAATTAGTTTCTTGATATAACAACGTCTCTTGTTATAACAAGAAACTAGTTATGTAAAAAACATGTTTTGCGATTTGCATCATGTCCTTTCTATATGCTTCCGTAGATGTATTCATACAGTAGTATAAATCCCAATATGACTATGACATAAGTGTGTGCCATGGTTATGTGTCATCGCTATAACTAGTATTAGCGTCACTCCGTCCATTCATTATTATTTAGACACGCGCGTTCGTGAAGTTTCAACATGTTCTTATTCCGGGTCTACTGAAAATCGTTTATGCTGCGATGTTCATGCATCAGTGCCTCAAGTGAACACGGCGGGTAAATCTTGTATGAGACTTTGTTGAGCAAACAGCTAGAACATATTAAACATGTTGAATTGTGACACGCCGCGTTTATGGGGTCCTCCCGGCAAAACAATTCTCACCAACGTATAACAATCCATAAATTAAGTTGCATGTCTTCGTATCGGGTAGGCATTTGTCTGTGCCTAAAATTATCTCTGATATATATACACACGAAGACCAAAAATGTTTTAAAGCCGTTTACAAGGTGCAAGAAATTTCAGAAAAGATGCACCGTCTCAAATAACAGGTGGTTTATTCGTCTGTCAAGAACCAGGAAGTAAGATAAAGGTATTTCACTGTTCGGTTGTACACTGAGTCAGTGGTTCACTCTGCGGTGGTACAGTGCATGCTCACTTCGTGAGCGACAAGGACATCTCGAGTTTAATATTATTTTGGTTGTTTCCCTTGAAATGTGTACAGCTGCCAGCTAGTTCATATAACAGCTGACAGCTGTAGGGGATTAAAACAAATCACTGGGACTTTAGCCTACAGTGTCTAAAATTAAATTTATCTAGTATCATAGTGGTTTCTAAGCTGGGACCCAGTACATTTGTTAATGTTTTTTAAGCTTGTTTAACTTATTTATAATGTTTAAAGCTATCTTGCAGCCATCCATTCCTCCATTACCGCAACGATAATGTATGCCTTTACCAAGTTTGAACGCAATGCATGAAGATGGATTTTTTTACTTGTAAACTTTAAGAAATAGTTTTTATATCTCCAACTAAGTGATCAGTGAAGTGTATAGATCGCTATGATTAGATCCGCCTTCTAAGGCCACGCGCGCCGAAACTAAGCGGTGCCTTTTCACTCCATATATGGTCAAAAGCCGGGACCACTGATGGGCGAATCCATTCAGTTGTGAAATAGGTATAAACGGCTTCGTTGTTCAATATGTTTTGCATTCATTTGGGATAATGTTACACGTAGAATAAATGTAGTGACATATATATAAGCATACACATATTACATAAGAAGGTTGAACTACCATTCTCAGGTACACTATGCTATTGTTTTTGTGATAGAACAATGACACCCTTAACATAAAATATTGAATCACATCCTGCTTATCACAGTATCAGGCGATTCGAAGTAGTGGCTATTGCATTCAACCGTTGGAATTCGAACCGTTGGTAAGTAGTTATTTGGTGTATGTTAACATACTCGGTTTCATTAAATATTAAAAATGTATGTATTTTAAAATAAAGGGACTGTTATACCCTTGTTACTGGTTCGTAAGTTAGTGCTAAAATGGTTTATGTAATTTGCCGGTCGAGGTGACAACCACGTGTTGAGCTGCGCCTGCGGAGTTAGAACTTGTTAAGGCGTGGCTTTAAATTCAAGGTTTAACATCGCGAAAATTATCACATCGGCTGGTCAGAAATCGATCAAATACCGGCAACTGCATCAATTCAGATGCTAAATTAAAATAGGCGTTCGTTTTCACGATTAACAGTAATAAAATTTGTCTTTCCAGAATCTAGTAAATTAGTCTAGTTCAACAAATTGAATTCTTGGGTTTACAAATTCTGACGCATTTTTACGATTGATCTTAAATAATCTGACGAGTTTCTGCTACGATGGCCTTTTTATTACGATATTTCGACGTCACGATACACCCTCTCGCCTCGGGCTCGGTGGAAATTCCTATCGGCCCCTCCCACTCGTCTGATCCGTCTAACGTCACAGACAAGGCCTACAACTTTTTGAACTTGTTTCAGTTGAGTTTATATACTTCCTTTTAACTTAATTTTAAACAACAACAGTTATTCGTTTCTTTTAAGTTTTGTTTAAGATTCTAGGGCCGATTCTAGCTAGAGTTGTTTAGTGAGTAGTGGCTATCATTCTCGCCCTACATAGTCATATACTAAGACTATTCAATCATTCAGTCTAAAAAATTACGGGCCATAAAATTAATGGTCAGATATGAGTGATTGCTGAAGACATCCAATCCCTACCAAGTGTGGGTTTCATGAAGGGTTTATGCTGTCATGTAGCTAGCCTGAGTCATTGCTGCATTCCATTTGTATTTCTTGAAGTTCTAGTTAGCATAACAAAATACACATCATGTTACAGTGAATGTTTGTCCCATCACATGGTAAGAATGCCTTGTATAGATACCCCTTTGTGAAACTTGCCTATAACTGTAGTTGTATTTTTGCAAACGATACCCGCATAATGAAAATGTAAAAAACTCCCATTTTACTACATATCGGGTACTGTTTTTGATCGTGGAATTCAGATGACGCTCGACGTATACTGAAGATACAGTTACTTTAAAAACATCAAATCTACTAGGTCAGTCCAGTGAACATGTATAGACTTAGTCTATGTATAATTTACATGGAGATGTTTGCTTCTATTTTTCTAGATCCATACATACCAACCAACATGTGTGACGAAGATATTGCAGCTTTGGTCATCGACAATGGCTCCGGCATGTGCAAGGCTGGATTTGCTGGTGATGATGCTCCGAGGGCCGTCTTCCCGTCCATTGTAGGCCGACCCAGACATCAGGTGTGTATTACAACTTTCTTGTCTTCAACTGGAATTGTTTGGCTATTTCCCTTAGCCAAACATTAAAAAAATTTCTGGTTAACAAGATTCATTCAGTTGGCTTGCTCAATAAATATGTAACCACGGGGAACCTGGTGAAGAAAAATTGCAACTAACAGTTTTGTTTTGTATTGAAATAGTAGCAGGCCTTTAGCCAGAAATAAAATTTTGCCAGTCTTGAACATTATAAAAAAAACTTAAACGCGTGAATGGCTTCCGTGGAAGCCGTTCGCGTCTATGACAGCCAATTAAGTTTTTTCAATGGGAAGCCAATGCTGGTTGACATAGTGACCACTATTGGCCCATTTTGTTTTTGCACTGGTAAAGCCAGTGCAAGTTGAGCAAATGTCAAATGATAGCCATTATTGGCCGAATTAGGTTTTGTCAATGGTCTGGTTTAACCATTATTGGCCCAATGGAGTCTTACTACCTGTGCAGTGACGTCGGCATTAACACCTGCACAGTAATACTAATAGAAGAAGAGCCAACACATGAAGGTTCATAAAAAAGTAACTTTATTTTAAGTATATAAACATGGAAGTTATGGTTGGAGCATCTTAAGACTAAGTACATGCATGCAAATATGTCTAATATGAACAAATATGATTACAATCGGAAATAAAACAACCAATGACATACACGATTACAATAAATAGAGATCAAACGCAGTATAATTATTTTCCAATGATGTCAAGGTTAAAAATATATAGTCATAGATCGGTGGTATTCGCTATTCTGCTAAGTCTAAGGCCGTTAAAGCAAAAAAAAATTATGAAAAAATCTAATCTTGTAAAAAGAAAAACCTGTCTTATTTTTATATTACCTGTTGTGATAAGACATTTGCCCGTCTTCCAGACGGGTCCCTGGCTAAGGGCCTGAATAGTAGGTTTCATTGAAAATGTTTACTTGTATTTTACAAAGCAGTAAGGATGGGTGCAAAATATCCTATCAAACTTCCAAAAATATTGCAAAACAACCAATTTTATGGCAGTCAATCCACTATTTTATACATGGAAATGGAATTGCTGTTAAGGGGAGACACCCCAGGCGAAATGTAATTTTTGGATAAAAAAATGTGTTTCCACTATATTCTGATAGCTTTCTATATTTATTATCTATAAAGTTTACTTTTATAGCAATTGCATACCTCTAAATAACTTTTATTTATGGATAAAACATGCCTCTTTCAAGTAATAAATCCCGTTTTTCAATCTTTGACGGCCGTTTTCTCAAAAACATGTTTTCTGCATTTGGAAAAAGCATATCTGAGTAATTATGCTATCCAAATAAGGTTTTGAATGTTGCATTCAGCATATTCTACTCTGCACAATGATCAGAGGGATTTTAAAAATCATCAACAGTTTGAAAGATTAACTTGTATTTGTTACCAAAAGCAAAGCTTTTTTTTGTACTTTAAAAAAAAATTAATAAATGCTCTGGTCATTGTATAATATAATGTGTACTGGACATGGATTTGCAAGAATTATAATCGTGTCCAATAAAGAGTGGCAGTGTTTCTAAATTTGTCAATATTTGCTCAAAATGGCGGACATTTTGTTTGTTACCATGGAAACGGGGGTCTGGCTGAAAAAAGTTAAATATATTTTTTACTCGCTTTAATCTATTGAAAATAAAGTGCATCATATATAATATTTGTCAATCCACTTATTTTGTGCTGTCTATTTGTTGACAGGGTGTCATGGTCGGTATGGGACAGAAAGACAGCTATGTTGGTGACGAGGCACAGAGCAAGAGGGGTATCCTCACCCTGAAGTACCCCATCGAGCATGGTATCGTCACAAACTGGGACGACATGGAGAAGATCTGGCATCACACCTTCTACAACGAGCTGCGAGTTGCCCCCGAGGAACACCCCGTCCTGCTGACCGAGGCTCCCCTCAACCCGAAGGCCAACAGGGAGAAGATGACACAGATCATGTTTGAGACCTTCAACGCACCAGCCATGTATGTCGCCATCCAGGCCGTGCTGTCGCTGTACGCGTCCGGTCGTACAACGGGTATTGTTCTGGACTCCGGAGATGGTGTCACCCACACCGTGCCCATCTACGAGGGTTACGCCCTGCCCCACGCCATCCTGCGTCTCGACCTGGCTGGCCGTGATCTCACCGACTACCTGATGAAGATCCTCACCGAGCGCGGCTACAGCTTCACAACAACAGCCGAGCGTGAAATCGTGCGTGACATCAAGGAGAAGCTGTGCTACGTTGCACTTGACTTTGAGCAGGAGATGGCCACCGCCGCTGCTTCGTCGTCCTTGGAGAAGAGCTACGAGCTTCCCGATGGCCAGGTGATCACCATCGGCAACGAGAGGTTCCGATGCCCAGAGGCCGTGCTGCAGCCAAGCTTCCTGGGTATGGAGTCGTGCGGCATCCATGAAACGACGTACAACAGCATTATGAAGTGCGACGTAGACATCCGTAAAGACTTGTACGCCAACACAGTCCTGTCTGGTGGAAGCACGATGTTCCCAGGCATCGCCGACCGCATGCAGAAGGAGATCACAGCTCTTGCTCCAGCCACGATGAAGATCAAGATCATCGCACCACCCGAGCGCAAATACTCTGTATGGATCGGCGGCTCTATCCTCGCCTCCCTGTCCACCTTCCAACAGATGTGGATCAGCAAGCAGGAGTACGACGAGTCCGGCCCATCCATTGTACATCGCAAGTGCTTCTAAATGAACCACACAAGTCTCTCATAAGTTACACAAATTTTACATTACTTTGTGACAATTGGATGGCTGCTGTCAACATCATGGATACAAAATGTTTGTTGCTGGCAGGTTCTGATGAGCACAAAACACTTCAGACAAGGACTCCCTTTTGTTGATGTAATTGAATCTAAAATTGTTATCTTCTTAATTTTAAGAATTGGTTTTTAAGGATCATTCGTTGTATTGACTGAACTGACATTCCACCGTTGTATGGTTTGAGCAATAAGAATAATACGTTTTCTACAATATTCTATGTTGGTATGTGTCCAGTATTAATAAAAAAAATGTATTGAACTGTTGAAAGGTATGTTCACATTGTTTAGGTAATAGGAACTGGAACTGCTCCAAAGGTTAAGCGATATCAACATTCCCATATCCAGACATCTGCATTATGTCAACCCTGGCATGTCGTATTAGCTGCTGAAGTGTAGGCAACCAAGTGTAATTTGATAGATAGGCAGCACTACTAACACATCTGGCTTGATAAAGTTGTAGGTTTAACTTGACCATAGCTCAACCACTGGCGAAGGATACAATTATAAATAAGATGGGGAGATTATACAACTAACACAAGTGATACATCCCAATTTATGCCACAAGACGCGTTTCGGACACAGTGTGGCAATGTACCTATTCGGTAATATGTCTCCGTGTCTCCTCCACATTAGAAACCAAATGGATATTACACCAATGACTGTTTTAATTCACATGGTAAAATACATATGGTATAATACATAACAACGGAACAATATGTGGAAGAGCACTGTTTACAAAAATACTGTAAAAAACATTGATTTAGTCGTCAGGAGATCGCTATTAAATGCCAAAATTTAAGATTCAGGCAAAAGAAATCCAGTTTTAAGTCTACATGTTAGAAAGTTACGGTGCAATGTGTATTGTAAGACTAAGTCCCCAAATTTAGATGTTCAAAGTCTGCCTGACAACAATCCATCTCTGCCATCTCACGTGGAGAGTTACTTTGCAAGCCCAATTGGTCGTGATATGCCCCAGCACCTTGCTGGCCATACTGTAACTGACCCCCAGAATGTGGATAAAGGGTTCTCATTTGTACACACAAGTCATTGATGTCGGCAGGCACATCCAGTATGCAGTTTTCCCGTAACCCACCACACAGATAGTGGAACTCCTTCTCCATACGTCCTCTGGGGGTCCATCGACGTGGCAGTCCTGGAAGGGACAGGTCGGAGCAGCTGAGCTGCATGAGACATCGACAGAGATGCTGGAATTCTTCCTTGGGAAACCTCAAACTCATATGCTGCATTGTAAAATCGAGTGATGTAAACCTAAGACCAGCCAGAATGTTACTCAACTGCGACAGATCTAGAGACACACTGCCACGTCTCAACTGCATAAGTTGCCAGACTGTCTGTGGCAGTACAGACATCTGAGACAGTCGACTGCAGAGTTCAACCACATCGTCAGAAAATGATGTGCATTTCAATCTCCGAATCATACAAGCCAACAAATGATGATCGTCATGATGTGCCGGGTTGAAGACTCCAGTGGGCGGGCAGACAAGGGAAAGAACTGCCTGACTGCTCTCTGAGCCATATAGTCATCCCGTCTGTGTCTTCTCGATGCTAAGACTTGTGAAGTTTGAGATGAGGTCTCCAACGGCGTCCAGTTGCTCCCGAGTGGATGTGTGTTCTAACTTGTCACACAACATGTCCAACTCACTGACCTCCTGGTCACGGCCAGAGCGGTGGAAGTACTCCTTCATCATAGACACAATCTGCAAGAGGCAATAGTGACTGAAACACGGGCCAACAGCTTACTGTGTTTGTATGTAATCAGATAATGGGCAAGCGTGAACATTTTTCAACTTTACTGATTCAAGATTTTAAATAATTCTCTGGAACATTTTAAAGAAAAGTTCTTGTGACTTTTAATGTATGAAACAGTAATTTTCATATTATATACAGAGAAAACACTTTAAAAAACCCTCTATATGGACATACAGTCACATACTCTTCTATTAGGTAGAATATGTCCTTTGGACCAATTTCCAAATATATTTTGTTCACTTATCCACTTTATTATTTAAGAGAGTTGGAGTAGCCCCCACTAATGACTCACCTGGTTTATGTTAGTCTTGAGTTGTTCGTTGGAGTGGCCTCCACTAATGACTCACCTGGTTGATGTTAGTCTTGAGTTGTTCGTTGGAGTGGCCTCCACTAATGACTCACCTGGTTGATGTTAGTCTTGAGTTGTTCGTTGGAGTGGCCCCCACTAATGACTCACCTGGTTGATGTTAGTCTTGAGTTGTTCGTTGGAGTGGCCCCCACTAATGACTCACCTGGTTGATGTTAGTCTTGAGTTGTTTGTTGGAGTAGCCCCCACTAATGACTCACCTGGTTGATGTTAGTCTTGAGTTGTTCGTTGGAGTAGCCCCCACTAATGACCCACCTGGTTGATGTTAGTCTTGAGTTGTTCGTTGGAGTGGCCCCCACTAATGACTCACCTGGTTGATGTTAGTCTTGAGTTGTTCGTTGGAGTAGCCTCCACTAATGACTCACCTGGTTGATGTTAGTCTTGAGTTGTTCGTTGGAGTAGCCCCCACTAATGACTCACCTGGTTGATGTTAGTCTTGAGTTGTTCGTTGGAGTGGCCCCCACTAATGACTCACCTGGTTGATGTTAGTCTTGAGTTGTTCGTTGGAGTAGCCTCCACTAATGACTCACCTGGTTGATGTTAGTCTTGAGTTGTTCGTTGGAGTGGCCCCCACTAATGACTCACCTGGTTGATGTTAGTCTTGAGTTGTTCGTTGGAGTAGCCCTTCTCCTCCTGAAGCAGCCTCAGACGGGACCTTGCCAGATGAAGGGGAGTACGGCCTGACGCATCAACAGCATTCACATCTGTACCTAGAGGGCAGTACTACTCATTGACAACAACATTCAGCTGACATAATAAACATCTCCCTAAGTTGTGGTATATATTAGTCTAAACGATGACTGAATTAAAGCATCATGATGACATTAAAAAAAACTTTAATACTTAAATTAAAGCATTATTTTACAATAGCCTTTTCTTTGTTCAAGCAACACCTTTTACCAGTTATAAAAATGCAACACAACTAAGTATTTATCTCACAGACGTTTATAGATTATTCATTGCCAGGGCTGGGTTCAATTAAATTTAATCAATTCCAATTCCTTTCAATTCAATCAATTCCAATTCAATTATTTTTTCAATAAATTTTTTTTAATTCAAATTCCAGCTCAAATCTTTCAATTCCAAATTAATTATACGGGAGTTTTTCCAATGCAAACCCATGGGATAATAGTAATGTAATTGTAATATGTAATAGACATTTTTTCTGTAATAGAGGAACTTTTTTCAAAAGTAATAGTAAATAAAGTAATAGATAATAGTCTATTACTTTTTTGTTACATCTATTGCTGCAAACTTACAAAATATCAGGTTTATTTGCATGTTATTCCAACTGCTAGTAATTGTAAACAATGTACATACAATGGCTGAGCCGTTATTCAAACAGCATGAAAAGACCAGTAGGCTGATCATTTTATGGTTTCAGAAATACCTGCTCAATGAAACAATGCAGGAGTAGCAAGCCAATTACTAATTGTTGTGATGCCCCATTGGGATGGCTGTGGCTTCACACATTCCTAGCACACACAAAGGGCATGGTTTCAGATATGTGCAGGCAGACAACAATGTTATCTTAGAGCAGGAGCTTGCAGGCAGACAACAAATGTTATCATACAGCAGGAGCTGCAACCTGTATTGAATTAAAAATAAGCTCATCACACCCCACCATAGTCTGATTTGAGCAGAACTTCTGAGATCTTTTTTCAAATTGCCAGTTGTAACATGGTAACATTACCATGCAGACCCTTCAAAATTGGACAAAATTAATGTTCTCACCTCAGATGTACAAATGTATGTTTAGCTGCTACAAAAAAAGAGTTAATATGCAATTCTAGGGTTGGATTGTGGACCACATTGGAAATAAAACCAGATTGCACCAGCACAAGAAAATTAGTTTCAATTAATTTTCTTTAAATTCCAATTCAACTTACTAAAAATCTTTCAATTCAAATTCTGCTTGGTGAAAATCTTTCAATTCAAATTCAGGAATTGAATTTAATAATTCCAATTTATTTTTTTATTCATCCCAGCCCTGTGCATTACCAACTAAACACACATAAGTCAACAAATGTGAAGATCTCCTATTTTTGTTGGTTTTCAGTAAACAGTGATGTTCTTAATATACCACATACTTGCTACACTGGCTGCAGTTTCAATCAGCAAAAATCCAACATGTATGCCCACGCCCCTAAAAATAATATTAAATAGCACACCTTTTTGAAAAATGTAGTCAATTTGATTTTCTTGCAATTTTATATTTTCAACAAACCAATGTATAAATATTATATATACATTCTTCTTACCTGCTTTGAGCAGCAATGTGACAACCGGGATGTGACTGGTACAGGCAGCTGTAGTAAGGAACGCACAGTAAAGTTTTGATGACAAGGTTATGTGCAATGTCATTAGAGGGCCTATGTTTGGTCCACCCCTGGGTAATATTTATAAACTTTATTTTAACAGCATTTCAGATTGTGTGCAGGACAGAGATCATATACCAAACTAGTATTGAGCTGAATTTTTTTATTCCCCAACATTTTGAAATTTAGCTTCCACGACTGAAGTTGGTGTACGAATGGTTTGCCTGGTCAAATGTTATAACATAATAACAGGGACATACAAAGGTAAAAATACACAATATAAATGTCAACCCCAAAAGATTTATTTCAGTCAAACTGTTTCTAAATACTTCATGGAATGGATAGGAATATCTATGTATTCCATATGCAATACGAAACATTAAATATAATGTTTCATGGTATATTCAGAAAACCCAAGAAGGCTATTTTATATAATGCACATGATTCAGCAGATGTCCATCAGGTGCACGGGCACCCCCTTTATTCCAACCAGGTTTTTTCATCACGGTAGAATTAGTTGTTGAGACACCGTGATCACCCTTCATCCCAAAATGACCCCCTTTATTCCGACCAGATTTTTTCTTCACGTTAGAACTAGTTGTCGAGACACTGTGATCACACTTCCTCCAAAACTCTCGAGACAGCAGATGTTGATATGCTAGCAAACCAGCAAATCATAATTGCAGCCTGTAATAGACTTTTTGAAAAGCAGAATATTGCCCATCATCCATCTCGACACTGATGAGAATCTGATGTCAAATTTCTCCTTAACTTCCAAGACCATTGCAGGATGTGAGTCATGTGATGAGTTCATTACTATGATCCACTGGAGGTGTTCATTACTATGATCCACTGGAGGTGTTCGCACAAGAATTTGCAAACACATGATGAATCTGATAAATATTTCACATAATATATTATATTTAATCCTCCTAGTTGACAAAATTGACTGAACCAATTGACCCAATGACGTTTTGCTAGCTGGGATGTTGAAAAAATAAAAAGCATTAACCTGATTTGGTTTATATTTCGTATGCACATTCTACTGTAGTTCATGCACATGCACGCGTGCGCACATGCACACACAAAACGAAACATGCTGCTCCCTTGATGTCATGTTGGGAAATTGTGCATCCCCTTTTTCCAGGGTCTGGATACGCCCATGCACATTAACGTCCCCACTGTACATAGCACCATCAGTTGGTTTACCAGAGATGGAGTGATTACACCACAAATGTAATCAATTATGATTACTGTTAAAATGCATGAGTACAATTACTTACAAGATCAGTGTCATCGATTATGATTATGATTACTTTTGCATGTAATTATGATTGTAATCATGATTACATCAGGAATATAACTGACATAATTAAATAAATAAAATACCTGATGTTATCACTATCTGTGAAACTGGGAGACAACATCAAAGAAGACGTTCATCAGTTTCAGGGTGGTGTTTAAACTGCCCCAAGTTAGGTGGATATCCTGAGCTGGGAGGGAGCTGAGCTTCATTGAGCAGATGAAGTGTCCAGTCAGATCCAGGCAATCATTTGAACAGTCCCAATTGTCCAGGTCAGTAAATAAACTATATAGTGAGATCAGAGAAGCCAGGAGACTTACAGTTGCACTCTTAATTCATCTGGGGTAGACTACTTACTGTGGGGGTGTAACAAAGTAGACAAAATCAGTGTATGTCAAGTGGGTAGAACTACAGAGATATGCATAATCTTATCGTGATTGTAATCGTGATTATGATTACTTTGGCAATGTAATCGAGTAGTTAAGATTACTTGGCCTTGGAACAACCCATGTGCCTATGCTCTTCTAGAACCTCACCTAGATGCAGAGCAGTGTTTCCAATGATGTCCTTCTGGTTCGGATCGGCGTTGTGGTCCAACAGCATTCGCACTGCAAAACATTGCTCATTTATATCACCTTATTGACAACATTGGGAACACTAACGGCCATGATACAAACACAACAATTTACGTATTCAACAGGGGACAAACCAGAATTTACTGCTTTATAAACACTAGAGGACATGAGGTAACATTAGTGAAGGATCAGTGTAGTTTGGGTATTTCTTTCTTTCTCATTTCTTGTCATCGCATCAGAACCTACCTAGCTTCTCATTTCTTGTCATTGCATCAGAACCTACCTAGCTTCTCATTTCTTGTCATCGTATCAGAACCTACCTAGCTTCTCATTTCTTGTCATCGCATCAGAACCTACCTAGCTTCTCATTTCTTGTCATCGCATCAGAACCTACCTAGCTTCTCATTTCTTGTCATTGCATCAGAACGTACCTAGCTTCTCATTTCTTGTCATCGCATCAGAACCTACCTAGCTTCTCATTTCTTGTCATTGCATCAGAACCTACCTAGCTTCTCATTTCTTGTCATTGCATCAGAACCTACCTAGCTTCTCATTTCTTGTCATTGCATCAGAACCTACCTAGCTTCTCATTTCTTGTCATTGCATCAGAACCTACCTAGCTTCTCATTTCTTGTCATTGCATCATAACCTACCTAGCTTCTCATTTCTTGTCATTGCATCATAACCTACCTAGCTTCTCATTTCTTGTCATTGCATCAGAACCTACCTAGCTTCTCATTTCTTGTCATTGCATCAGAACCTACCTAGCTTCTCATTTCTTGTCATCGCATCAGAACCTACCTAGCTTCTCATTTCTTGTCATCGCATCAGAACCTACCTAGCTTCTCATTTCTTGTCATCGCATCAGAACCTACCTAGCTTCTCATTTCTTGTCATCGCATCAGAACCTACCTAGCTTCTCATTTCTTGTCATTGCATCAGAACCTACCTAGCTTCTCATTTCTTGTCATTGCATCAGAACCTACCTAGCTTCTCATTTCTTGTCATTGCATCAGAACCTACCTAGCTTCTCATTTCTTGTCATCGTATCAGAACCTACCTAGCTTCTCATTTCTTGTCATCGCATCAGAACCTACCTAGCTTCTCATTTCTTGTCATCGCATCAGAACCTACCTAGCTTCTCATTTCTTGTCATTGCATCAGAACGTACCTAGCTTCTCATTTCTTGTCATTGCATCAGAACCTACCTAGCTTCTCATTTCTTGTCATTGCATCAGAACCTACCTAGCTTCTCATTTCTTGTCATTGCATCAGAACCTACCTAGCTTCTCATTTCTTGTCATTGCATCAGAACCTACCTAGCTTCTCATTTCTTGTCATTGCATCATAACCTACCTAGCTTCTCATTTCTTGTCATTGCATCAGAACCTACCTAGCTTCTCATTTCTTGTCATAGCATCAGAACCTACCTAGCTTCTCATTTCTTGTCATCGCATCAGAACCTACCTAGCTTCTCATTTCTTGTCATCGCATCAGAACCTACCTAGCTTCTCATTTCTTGTCATCGCATCAGAACCTACCTAGCTTCTCATTTCTTGTCATCGCATCAGAACCTACCTAGCTTCTCATTTCTTGTCATTGCATCAGAACCTACCTAGCTTCTCATTTCTTGTCATCGTATCAGAACCTACCTAGCTTCTCATTTCTTGTCATCGCATCAGAACCTACCTAGCTTCTCATTTCTTGTCATCGCATCAGAACCTACCTAGCTTCTCATTTCTTGTCATTGCATCAGAACCTACCTAGCTTCTCATTTCTTGTCATTGCATCATAACCTACCTAGCTTCTCATTTCTTGTCATTGCATCAGAACCTACCTAGCTTCTCATTTCTTGTCATTGCATCAGAACCTACCTAGCTTCTCATTTCTTGTCATCGCATCAGAACCTACCTAGCTTCTCATTTCTTGTCATTGCATCAGAACCTACCTAGCTTCTCATTTCTTGTCATCGCATCAGAACCTACCTAGCTTCTCATTTCTTGTCATCGCATCAGAACCTACCTAGCTTCTCATTTCTTGTCATTGCATCAGAACCTACCTAGCTTCTCATTTCTTGTCATCGTATCAGAACCTACCTAGCTTCTCATTTCTTGTCATCGCATCAGAACCTACCTAGCTTCTCATTTCTTGTCATCGCATCAGAACCTACCTAGCTTCTCATTTCTTGTCATTGCATCAGAACCTACCTAGCTTCTCATTTCTTGTCATCGTATCAGAACCTACCTAGCTTCTCATTTCTTGTCATCGCATCAGAACCTACCTAGCTTCTCATTTCTTGTCATTGCATCAGAACCTACCTAGCTTCTCATTTCTTGTCATCGTATCAGAACCTACCTAGCTTCTCATTTCTTGTCATTGCATCAGAACCTACCTAGCTTCTCATTTCTTGTCATCGCATCAGAACCTACCTAGCTTCTCATTTCTTGTCATCGCATCAGAACCTACCTAGCTTCTCATTTCTTGTCATTGCATCAGAACCTACCTAGATTCTCATTTCTTGTCATTGCATCAGAACCTACCGAGCTTCTCATTTCCTTTTGCAGCGGCCAGATGCAGTGGTGACCTCTTCTTGCTGTCTGTACAACATGGGTCAACATTTCGACTCAGGAGAGAATCAACTGGAAAACCACAAGAAACTATTACAATGCAATTCTAACTGTGGATCCTTTTGACTTTATCCAGCAATTATTAGTGACACGTGTATTAGCCATGCAAGTCCTGGATAATTACTTCTACTCAGGGCTGGGTCCAATGACACAAAATTATATCAATTACAATTACATAAAAAAATTATTTCAATTACAATTACAGTCATAATTTTCCAAATCAATTACAATTACAATTACACTGTTTCAATTTCAATTACAATTACATTATGCGGAACCATATATATTCAGCATTTGTTAATTATGTATTTTTGCGCGTTTTGCTGAATTTCAATATTTTGTACACAATTGATAAACAAATATAACGGTAATGTTTGTACATTTTGTTGAATTGTGACTTTGAATTATACTAAATAAAAAGATAGCCATTTAAAACATATTTTTATTATATAAAAATACAATGCAATATCCAGACATAATCCTACAGGACATATTCCAATGCAGACATTTATCCGTGCGCATATCTTAAATTTTTTTTGGGAAAATACTAATAATAGGGTTTGATGTGTTTACTTTGAGATTGTAGCTCCTGCTCTAAGCTGACATTCTTAATTGGTCTGCCCTTTGCTTTGTGCGAGCTGGGAATGGGAAGAGAGGCCATATAAACGGTCCTTGCCACCTGACCTGTCTCCAACCCACCACAACACAAGGGGTGTAATTGGCTTGCTAACTCTGCAATGTTTCACTGAATGTCTGTGCATTGTTTATTGCTTCCTGGCTGTTACCAACTTACTGAAAAGGCTAATTGCTAAGGCTACCCACCACTAGCACCACTGACCAGTACCCACCAGACAGTGAATACTGAGACTTAAATATAAATATATAAGCAGGTGTTATTATTAGTCTTGATTTTCAATTCATGTGAGACTTAAATTATATATTTATTGACAATTCGTTCAGGTAGTTTGTGATATGAAACGTTCTGTAATTGATTGTAATTGAAATAAAATTTCAATTATACAAAATATAACAATTACAATTACAGCAACATTTTGAAACCATAATCAATTACAATTACAATTACACAATTTTGCTGTAATCAATTACAATTACAATTACATAATTGGACCCAGCCCTGCTTCTACTACTGGTGAATTCTAACCTGTGAATTCTAGATGAATCAAAAAACCTATGCACTAATCACTGGAAATAACTGCAGTCATGTAAGTTTTGTAAATTAACACAATATAACCATCAATTACTGTTTGAGTTACTTAGCATGCTGAATACCTAAATCATAGTCTTCTGCATTTACAGCTTGTCTCAGCCTTCTGCCATCTGAAACAGAAACAACACCCCCATTGTACATTAAATATTTATATGACATCCATGCACGTCTTGTACTCCAAGAATAATATATAAAACACATAATAAGAAATGTTAAATATATACCAAGACACAGCTAGTATTGGTAGATATGCAGAGTTGGCAGAGTTTTGGCGCAATGTTGAACAACACATTTGGAACGAAATAAGATTTTTAATCACATAAAAATAATTTGTTGACAGGTTATATATATATACATACAAAGTTCTGCACATATACATATATTGAGCAAAGTTTACAGGGGAGGAACCTTTGGGTTAAACCTGGGGTAATGCCTTTTTGTGGTTAAACTAACATAAGTCACAACTATTCACAATCCATGATCCATGAATTTATGAAGGAAAATATATATATATATATTATACAAAGTTCAGCATGTTTGTTAATCAACAAGATCCCACGTCAGTGTCTTTCTCTAGTCCTTATAAATGATTTGTGACAGTTACAGGCAGTGCTCCACAGTCACAGAGCTTCATGTAACTTTTCATGCAGCTATCTGTCCCCGCAGTACTATGACTACAGCACTTGTTTCTCTGTCTTACCAATGACGTTTCTGTCGATTGGCTTTTCAAAGGGCATATCTTGCCGATGCAGTTTCTTGTAAATGCTGCACTGTCTGATCTTTCCAATGTACTCCCTCTGCTGTGGAGGCAGTGCGAAGCCATGGTGGTCAATGGAGATGAGACTGAGGAACTGCAGGGCTGATGGCGTTTGAGGGTTCCACTGGGAGAAGTTGAAATGTGGAGTACCATCGTCATCGCATTTCACCTGAAATTAAAACATGTGCAATACACAATATAAAATATTCTTACGAGTGTAACCAACTCCTGTGTTTGCAGTATTATATATTTGTTGTAGTCAGTATATATCCAATAATGAAAATAGTGTTATGTAGCCTCTTTTTTTAGACATATCTATTATATACAGCAGGCCTGAGCAAAGTTTACAGGGGGGAACCTTTGGGTTAAACCTGGGGTAATGCCTTTTTGTGGTTAAACTAACATAAGTCACAACTATTCACAATCCATGATTCAAGAAATAAGATTCATGGATTTTTAATGAACTTATGCATAAATAATTCATCCATTCTTGATCCTTCCATTATTACAAAAATGTAGGGTCTCCCAGTGTGTCGCCTCCAACAGAAACCTAAAGGCCCACATATATTATCCTAGGAGCGCACCCTGCATCAATGGCACGTAACATTATCAATGTTTAAAGTACTAAAAATACATACAGCAAAAAGAAATCTTTAACCACAGGAAGGTAAACTTTCCCCTGAATGCTAACACTAGAATACTGGTTAGACGTAAAAATAGATTATGGACAAGATATATGGAAACAAGAGACGGGAAGAAATATTAAGAGCACTGCAAAATTAGAAACAAAGTCTGAGCCTTAACAAGAAAACTTCAAAAGGAGTTTGAAAGAAATGTAGCTAACAAACAAAAAAGAACCCAAAAGCCTTCTGGCAATATTATAAAACCAAAACTACAATCAAACCAGGAATTGGTAAATAAAATATTTACAACTGAAGAACTAGGAGAATTACCAACTACACCTCGAGTGAAGACTAATACAACGATGGAAGAGTTAACAATAACTGAAAGCAAAATATTATTGGCGTTAAAAAGCCTAAATATAAGCAAATCCCCTGGTCCAGATCAGATAGGAGCCAGGCTACTGGTAGAACTTTCGAAATCAAACTGTCACCCAATACGTACAATATTTGAAACGTTGATAAATACAGTTGGTATTCCAAATGATTGGAAAGAAGGGAAAATTTCTGCTATTTTTAAAAAAGGAAACAAGTGATTAGCAAGCAACTACCGCCCAGTAAGCGTTACAAGTATTCTATGTAGATACTTGGAAAGGATCATTAGAAAATATATTATTGAATATATGAAGGAAAATGGTCTATTTAGCCCAAAACAATATGCTTTTATATCAAGGTGCTCAACGGTCCTCCACCTTATAAGTTTTAAATAACCTTGGGACTCGATAATGGAAATTATACAGATGTCATTTATATGGACTTCCAGAAAAGCATTTGACACTGTACCACATAAGAGGCTAATAAATAAATTGAAAAGGTACATTAGGAAGGAAACAATAAATTGGATTGAAGCATTTCTCACAGATAGAAAACAAAAGGTGGCTGTAAATGGAAAAGAATCAAAATGGCCCAACGTAACTTCTGTGAACCCTCAGGGTTCGGTTATTGGACCATTACTTCAGGGTTCGGTTATTGGACCATTACTTCAGGGTTCGGTTATTGGACCATTACTATTTGTGCTATATATAAATGACGTAACAGAACTAACCAAGTTTGATACATTTCTATTCTATACATTGCAGACAACATCAAGATATTTAGAACTATTATAGATAAAAATTACCAGAGCATCTTACAACCCGACCTAAATACCTTAGAGTAAAAGATTAAAAGTAATGTTGGAGAAATAAAATATTCTATGACACTTAACAACTCAATACATCTGCTCGACATAATTAAAAAACAAAAGGACTTAGGGATTATTATATACACAAAGCTATCCTTTGATGACCCCACTAATCAAGCAGTAAACAAAGCAACAAAGATGACAAAAATAATTTGTAGAACTTTCCAATTTCTTGACAAAGATGCGTTCTTGCCATTATATACAACAAAGGTAAGAACACATCTTGACTATGCCATAGCAGTATGGTATCCTTACAAAAACAACACATTATTGCAATAGAAAATGTCCAAATAAGAGCAACGAAAGAATTACCAGGTATGAGAAACCTAACTTACATTTTATATAATATCGAAGCACCTTTAAAAAATAGGAATCGGAATTCTTAAACTATTATTAGACGACGATGAAGATCTGAACAATGAGGAATCACAAGAATCCTGCGATCAGTACCATCTTACTGGCTTACATAAAGGTACGTATCTACAAAATCTACACTAGTCACTACAGTACAGACAGTCTACACTACAGCTAACAGAGCCGGTGGGGCACCCCATACAGGTGAAAAGATATGTTGACCATTGTGGAAATGACCCATGAAATTTTGCTTGCATGGGCCATTTTATTGTTATTTTTCCTAGCATAGCCCTGGCTTACGCCTTAGGCTTAGCTTAGCCCTGGGCTTGGTTAGGCCAGGGCTAAGCCCTGTGGCTGTGCATGATTGATGATGATAAAAAATCGCAAGTTTGTGTAATGACTGTGACTGTGTAATGTCTAATGAAAGCCCGGACACAACGTACTTGACGCCTTTCGCTAACTACTGAGCTAGTAAAATCCATCAATACAAAATAGGCATGACAAACGCACCAACTGTTTGTTCTCATGTTCACTAGGCTTTGAGTCTGACGAAGAAGACTCGCTAGATTCGTTCATGGTTCGCTTACCCTGCTTACAAAAAGCATTCACCAGATGGCGCTCGCATGAAAGCCTCCTAAAACATTGCATATTTGTACGATAAAAAGGAAATTAATGTTCAGATATTTTGTAAATGCTGAATTATTTTCGTATTATAATTAATAGTATTTATTATTTGATAAACAGTCGTATTATAATTAGTAGTATTTATTACTTGATAAACAGCTATTTTAGTTGTTGCGAGTGATTTTTATCCACGTTGGTAAACGCTTCAAAATGTTTAACTTTAAGGGGAAGGAACAACCCAAAACTGCAAACCAAGAGTATTTTGACACGCTTATCAATTATTGTGCAGTTTTTGTTCTATTTTTCGGTCTTATAGTAGTTCGCCTTATAAGATGGTTGCGAACGGGAACACCGAAAAGAGCGTGTGTAGTTGTGTTGGGCGATATTGGAAGGAGTCCGCGTATGCAGTATCATTCACTTTCGCTTGCGGATGCCGGCTATAACGTTAGACTCATTGGCTATGAAGGTGCTATTCTGTTCTTCCTTTCCCTTAGCCTTAGCATGCTGATAACACAGGGGATTTGGTGTTATGCCATATACTGTCACAACGACATTAACGTAACTGAAGCCTAGCCTTAGCCTAGGCTAGGCTAGGCTAAGGCTAAGGAAGGCACTGCAACAAAATCCACTGAGTGGCTTGTGCAGTGTGTCCAAACATCGTGTCAGATTAGCCGTGCCGATTCCCGCACAGATTCCCGGTCTCCTTTTGTTTTGCATCCTGTATTATCGGTTGTTTCCATTGTTTTCTGTGACTTACAATACAGTGGCTGATACTGAGTGATAGGATGTTGGTAAGAACCTTTTCATGGTCGTCTGTTTTTGATTAAAATTGCACCAAAATTAAGGTGAAATAGTTTAATACATTGATTAGACGACATAGGTGTATTTATGTTTACGTTTAGCAAATAATAGATCCACTTCACACCATCCAAATGTTCAGCATTTCTTCTAGAGGTCTTAGTTAGTCTGTGTAGGAAATATTTTTCTGCTACGCGAATGCGCCGGGGTATTTTTGAGCTTCCTTAGTTTGTAAAATTTCATCCGATTTTGAATCTTGGAGTTGGACAGCGAGATCTATTTAACCAAAATCATGATTTTCGCAGGAAGACTGAACAATAATTTCACAAGATTTGCACATAGAATCAAGATAATTAGACCAAGTCAATGTCAAACCATTTAGACAATTTTCATTGTATAACTAAGTAAAATTGGGCATATGTATACATATTAGTAACATATTAACATAACATATTATTTTTAAAATATATACTTTATTGGTTGATATGTAGGTTGCATATATATGATATAGGACTGTTTTTTTTATTCCAGGAAATATGAGACAGTTAACTGTGAATACTGCTACACTCAGCATACAGTGAACTGTGAACAATCATCATGCACTTGGTTCCCAGATGGAATAATGTAGAATATTGCAAAGTCGACATTATTTTATGAAGCAGTGAATGAAATATAAATATTGCTGTACTGAACCTGCAGTGTACTGTACATGTAGGAAATTACAGAATCTCAGAATGTATAATAAATTGTGTTATATTTATGCAATGGCATTGTTTTTCTTCACCAAAATTTGTTTAGCATTCTATATGGAACACCAATTAGTATATATTTCTCCGACAATTATTTCATCATAGTCACCAATGACTCACCATGCAACAGACATTGGGTCAATTTCATTCCGGAATTGGAATTGACCCTTAAAATGTGTCAATCAGTTGACTTCATGTACTACTTAGGCAATACTGACTTGTTAATTGCATTAACTGAGTTAATTAATGATACATGACTGGACTATGTATATTTATGACCCTCCTTAATGTGCTTGCAATTCCTGAAAAAAAATTATTAAAATATATGTAAAATAAAAAAGTTATGCCATTTTAATCATACATTTATTGAAAGAAAGCACAAAAATGAAAGTTTTGCCTGTATAGGAGATAATTTTTTTTAAATATTTTTACCGTATTAAAATTGCAATATTTGTGGATCTAATAAGGATACATTAATAAAAAAAATTATTGGTTCTTTTACATGTCACCTTTCAATTAATTCAATTGCCAATGTTCAATCGTGATATCTAATTTTTTTCTGAAACACCTAGCTAAGGCTAAGCCTGATTCCGGGTCGTGTCAGTGGCGATAACGCTTCGGTGGCAAAATTTGCTTTAGCAGCATATTTTTATTGCTTTGGTGGCATAACCTTGGTCGCTTCGGCAGTGTTACCGCTTCGGCAGCAAATTCTTGGACGATTCGACTAATTGATGTAAATATAGATGCGTAATATGGCGCAAGTATGGTGCATGTCACCATAATGGTCTGTCTGTTATAATCGATTGCTTGGGTTAAAATGTGAGTATGTGCATTTAATGGCAACAGAGCACACACACCAGTTTACATCAGTTGTATTAACTCTACTAATGTAAAAGTGGTGCTTTATTGCTAAATAAAAACATTTGCAAATTATATTCATGGCCTATTTTAATATTATTCGCATTTGAAAAATTAATATTGAAGTAATCGTATTTGCAATCAGTCTGCTGGTATATAGCCTCTCCATAGACAAGACTCTAGTACAACCTCCCCGTAGTTCCCAGGCGAACGTGCTAAGGATCTAGGAGAAGGAAATCTCTGATTTAAAACCCGGGCAGATGGCGCTCGATAGTCATGACAGACAGCTCACCTAGGAGAAAGTAATCTCTGGTCTAAAAACCCAGGCAGGTGGGGCTTGATAGTCTCGATAGTCATCTAAGGGGAATTAAACATCCAAATATTTACCGCACTGTAGGTCAGCCAAGGCAGCGCTGCAGTGACGTCCTAAATACATGAATGGCACAGATATGGGAAGTTGATATAGTTACCGTATCCAGGATAGCTGATGCGTCACGCCTCCCGGAAGTAATGAGAAATCAGCGAAGTCTGGGTGGATTTTTCTGGCGGCAGAACCCAAATGCGAAGTCCGGATAGGAAGTTTGAATGTGGGAACGATGGGGGGGGGAATCACTAGAAGTGACAAATAGGATGGATAGAAGGAAATTATAGGTGTTTTGCATCCAAGAGACTAAGTGGAAGAGAAACAGAGCAAGGGCACTGGCGGGTGGGTATAAGATGCTGCACGTAGGAGGAGATGGAGAGAGCAATGGTGTCGGTATCATTGTATCAGAGAAAATCAGTAAGGAAGTAGTGAGAGTGGAGAGTTGGCAAGGGAGGATCATTGTTGCATGGGTGATGGTGAAAAAGCAAATTGTGTGCATTATGTCAGTGTATGGGGCTCAAACAGGAAGGGCGGAAACAGAGAAAAGGGCCTTCAAGGATGAGCTGGAGAGAATGGTGGGATTGGTGGAAGTGCATGTAATGATGTGCTTAGCTGGTGGTTTTAATGTACATGTGGGTACAGCAGAGACTGGAGAAGAAGAGTTGGTCGGGGGATTCGGATGGGGAAGGAATCGAGAGGATCGAGAGCTGGTAGAATTGGTTATGGGCAATGGGTTGGCTGTGGCAGGAACATTCTTCAAGAAGCGGGAAAAACCACAAGATATCGTATAGAAGTGGCCAGCATAAAACAGCATAAAGCAGAACTCGACATGTTGATAGTGAGGAGGCAGGAACATTCTTCAAGAAGCGGGAAAACCACAAGATATCGTATAAAAGTGGCCAGCATAAAACAGCATAAAACTATATAAAACAGAACTCGACCTGTTGGTAGTGAGGAGGCAGCAGCTGTGGAGAGTGAGGGACTAGGATAATTGCTGGTGAGTGTGTAGCCACACAGCACAAGCCCCTGGTTTTTTAACTGCCAGTTAAGTTAAGAAATTAAATAAAAAACACAGTATAATTAATAATTTAATATAACTTTGTTGACAGTGCACTGCCACCTGTTTGTGTGTAGTGTTTAATTATGTTAATATGTTAAAGATTTTGTAAATTGCAGTGCTAGATAGTACTCATTACTGTTTTAGGTTCTGTGCCACATCCAGATGTAGTGAACTGTGAACAGATTCAGCGGTACCATTTGAAGGAACCACCAAAAATATTGAACAGTAAGTAACAGTTTGTGTGTTCCGTTAGGTGGATCAATGCAGGGCTGTTTAGATGGATGAGATACGTACATATGTTTGGAGAAACTCGACTGGCTTTCACAAGGCTTGTTTTTCCTGCACATTTATGTGCAATCAACTCTCATTTAGGTACATTGTGTCACATTTAGGTACTCGCTCACATTGTGTCACATTCCTAAAGTGGCTTGGCAAAGTTGCTCCACTCTGTTGTGTCTCTCTGTAAAACAATGTTGAAAACATTCATCAGGAGAATCAGTCTGAGAGGAATTTGGTTAAATTGATTGTCTATAAATATACATGTCTAACAAAAAATAGTTCTGTCTGCATGTAAACGACATGCTTGCTGTGTTGACAGAGTTGCCCCGCCTGGCTGTTTATGTTGTGAAGGTGTTTTGGCAGTCTGCCACTCTACTACTGCCACTGCTGTGTTACGACAGACCCAGTCACATTCTGCTCCAGGTGGGTCACTGTAGCATCATGCTTATAAGTTGATTTAAGGGGAAATGTCAACATTTAAAATGCAAAATTGATCAGTCCTAATCAGAATGGTATTTATAGCAGGATAGAAATGGTGACATTATTGTCATAGACAATAAATGTCAAACAGTCATTCTTAAAGTTCAGTTTGTATTGTAGTAATTATATTGAACACAGTTGAGGTGATAGCAACAGTAAATATTTTGTAGTAAATTATTGAATGAGTGCTGGCATAGTTCCGATGTTTAGTTCTGATGCTTAGTTAGGTTCATCGCCTAGTAAATGTGTGAATTTAGATAATATGGCATCTCCAAAAACATAACATTTAATATATTAAACTTTACTTAAGTGACTTAAAAGACAGGGACTCAATTTCATATTTGTGGAAGTTTCTCTTCTTGATTTATGGTTTCTATAGTTTACGTAACTTTGTGATTAATTTCATTTTCCTCGTTCTTTAATGTGGTTTGTTTGCAGAATCCACCAGCAATTCCTAGCCTCGCAGTGTGCTATGTGGTCTCGCTGGTGAGGAATAGCCACCTGGTGGTTGACTGGCACAACTATGGCTACACCATTCTTGGTCTCTCCCTCGGTCCAAGGAACAAACTTGTTCAGTTTTCAAAATGGTGAGCTGGCACACGTTTGGCCACTTTGTTATAGATCACTAGTATAAATATCACCTCATACTAGCTGCATGTTTGCTTGTTTAAAATAATTGTAAAGTATATTTATGACTGCAAACTTAGTAGCAGCTGTATAATAATGTAAAAGAAATCTACTTAGAAATATCAGGTTCTAACTTTCAGATGTACCCATGGTTTAGCATGAAATTTTTATTTAGGGGATATTATAAACATGTTTTTAGTAGTTATTCAGTTTTGATATAATAGTCGGGATAATTCTGATTTGAATGTACTTGTCATTATTTGGTTCTGAAAAGTCCTGTTCTGTTTTGTTGAAATTTTACTTTTATACAGAGGTTGAAGATATTATGGCACTTGTTTTCAATTAGTTATTCTGTCCTTTTGTTCATGTCTGTTCTTTGTATCATTGTATTCCCACTGAGCCATCTGGGACAGTGCTGCCACCTTCTGAATGAGCAGAGAACATTAGAAACTTGCCAATTTTGGGACATATTTTGGTGTATTTTTAGTAGTTAGTGTATGTGAAAATAATTAATACAAGTATCATATTAATGCTGTGTGTATTCTACTGCTTATGTATGTATTTGATTTTTAGGTGTGAACAGTTCTTTGGTAGATTTTCTTCTGCTAATATCTGTGTCACAAGAGCCATGAAGGCAGACTTGCAAGAGAAGTGGAACATTAAGTGAGTCGCTGTTTTGCTTTAACCACATCACCATATTAAGATGGTTATAGTAAAAAAATTGCTAAAAATGCACAAAATAAAATAATTTTTGCATAGTGCTGAATCAAACAGTTATAAAACAGATTATTTAAAAAAAATATTATGTTATGATTTACTATCCACCCGATAGACTGACACTTACAATAAACACAACCGGGAAATGAAATTGTTATTCTACAAAATGAGTTATGAAACAAATATGTGACATTTGATTTAAGTGAAAAGTAAAAACAAGATATTGCGTTGGACAATTATATTGTAAAGACAGTGACACTGTAATGACTGTGACATTATAATGGCATATCACTGTGTCCACCTTTCAGAGCTGTCACAATGTATGACCGTCCTCCCAGTATGTTCCGGGAGACTGACATGACAACTCAACATTCACTCTTCCTCAAGCTGGCGCAATGTTACGACGTGTTCGGAAAGCAGTGAGTGCTAAAAGAATACATTTCACAACTGCATCACAGAATACTTCTAACATCACCTTTATGTTCCTCAGGGACAGTTAACAGCTTCTGTCTGGTGGTCTCTACTGTCAACTTCAGGCAGTTAACTAAATCTGGGAAGTATGTTGAGTTATTTATGTTAACTGTTCAGTTAGGTCTCTGAAATATGACATTTTGAAGTTTTGTTTAGAACACATTACCATGCCCAGACAGTGAACAGAACAAAACAGAAAGGATGTTAAGGTTACATCACATTTATGGCAAACTCCATTTCTACTTGTAAGTCTTCTCCTAATGAAAAAAATCATCCAGCAAGATCATAAATGTCACAAATTCTAACATACCTTTTAAAGTAACTTTGGCTGTATATAATATACATGGATATATCCTTGAATGTTTCTCTATCTACACAGTGGTGATGTAGTGGTCAATGTTCCCATGGGCCTGGAGAACACTGGTGTGGAACAGACAACATTTACAGAGCGGTCAAGTGACTCTGGTCTAGTGAGCCACAGAGACCAGCGTCCAGCCCTTCTGGTCAGCAGTACAAGCTGGACAGGTCAGTGCTTCTTTGTAATCACATACCTGCATTGTGCAGTTAAAAATCTTGTGATGCTAACATGACTTGTCAAAAAGAAGACATGCTACAGAAAATATGCTGTATCACTACACAATAACAAACATCTATTCTGTTGACTATTAGAATTAATTAACTCCTTTTGAAGTGACAAATCATGGTTACTAATGAGTTATTTTTCCAATATGGTTTGGATTAGGGTGTGGATAGGTCAATCATATCCAAACTATTATTTGTTGTTAGTTGCTATAACATTCCACTTGGAGTAAATGTATTCTTGTGAATGAGACATCTCATGATTTTAATTAGGATTTGAGATTTTGGCACTTCCAGTATATCAGAAACCTGGAACACTTACTTGTTTGAAATCTGTCTAGGAACCCAGCTATAGTCATAGGCAAAATCTAAATATGAAATCTTCGGTGACATATATATTTCGACTAACGATAGTGAGATTGGGTGGCCAGCCTTAGCACAGGTGCACTTGGGATGTACTTATAAATACTTAAGTTCAATGTAGTGCAATACCAAGAACCTTAGTTATTAAAGAAAAATTTGTTAGGCCTGTTTGTTAGTAAAATAATTTTGGCATACACATTTGATTTGTTTCTTGCAGAAGATGAAGATTTCTCACTGTTGTTGAATGCCCTAGAACGTGAGTATCAGGTTATCAACACATTTTTGCAGATTTCAGTTAACTAATAACTCATATATGATACTGTGAGATTCAGCTACATGTTGTAATCTAAGCATTATTTTACTCTAGAACAAGTTTTAAATGGGATTAGAAGGTCATGTGAATGTTGTATGCTGGCAGTTTCACTCTGACATAATAAGTTGTTCTGAAGAGAAGCATCTAGATGTATGGCTTGCTGACATATTACAAATAAGTATTTGTTTAATGATTATGGTCGTTAGGTTTGTGAATTTCAATCAGCAACAACATTTAGCAGACCTGATTGAATTACTGGCATGTTATCATATTAATGAATCTGGGAAACATCACAAATATTTATTGATTGTCATCTTTTGAGTAAAGTGTCCGTCAACATAAATTAAACATCTAATTATTTGTTTTTGTGGAAACAGAGTATGAGGAGAAATGTGACGAAGATGGCTCCCTCTTGCCCAACATAGTCTGTGTCATCACAGGTTTGTGCAGCAATTATCTTATAAGTCCTCCTCAATTAGATCCATTTCTTTCTTGTTACTATTGCCACCCCCCGTCTGTTGTATAGGAACACATCAAGACAACACTGAAAACTTGCTACTATTAGTTGCCACCCTCCATCTGTTGTATAGGAACATATCAAGACAACACTGAAAACTTGTTACTATTAGTTGCCACCCTCCATCTGTTGTATATGAATACATCAAGACAACACTGAAAACTTGCTACTATTAGTTGCCACCCTCCATCTGTTGTATATGAATACATCAAGACAATACTGAAAACTTGTTACTATTAGTTGCCACCCTCCATCTGTTGTATGGGAACACATCAAGACAACACTGAAAACTTGTTACTATTAGTTGCCACCCTCCATCTGTTGTATATGAATACATCAAGACAACACTGAAAACTTGTTACTATTAGTTGCCACCCTCCATCTGTTGTATATGAATACATCAAGACAACACTGAAAACTTGCTACTATTAGTTGCCACCCTCCATCTGTTGTATATGAATACATCAAGACAATACTGAAAACTTGTTACTATTAGTTGCCACCCTCCATCTGTTGTATGGGAACACATGAAGACAACACTGAAAACTTGCTACTATTAGTTGCCACCCTCCATCTGTTGTATATGAATACATCAAGACAACACTGAAAACTTGTTACTATTAGTTGCCACCCTCCATCTGTTGTATATGAATACATCAAGACAATACTGAAAACTTGTTACTATTAGTTGCCACCCTCCATCTGTTGTATGGGAACACATGAAGACAACACTGAAAACTTGTTACTATTAGTTGCCACCCTCCATCTGTTGTATATGAATACATCAAGACAATACTGAAAACTTGTTACTATTAGTTGCCACCCTCCATCTGTTGTATGGGAACACATGAAGACAACACTGAAAACTTGTTACTATTAGTTGCCACCCTCCGTCTGTTGTATATGAATACATCAAGACAATACTGAAAACTTGTTACTATTAGTTGCCACCCTCCATCTGTTGTATATGAATACATCAAGACAACACTGAAAACTTGTTACTATTAGTTGCCACCCTCCATCTGTTGTATATGAATACATCAAGACAATACTGAAAACTTGTTACTATTAGTTGCCACCCTCCATCTGTTGTATATGAATACATCAAGACAACACTGAAAACTTGTTACTATTAGTTGCCACCCTCCATCTGTTGTATATGAATACATCAAGACAATACTGAAAACTTGTTACTATTAGTTGCCACCCTCCATCTGTTGTATGGGAACACATCAAGACAACACTGAAAACTTGTTACTATTAGTTGCCACCCTCCATCTGTTGTATATGAATACATCAAGACAACACTGAAAACTTGTTACTATTAGTTGCCACCCTCCATCTGTTGTATATGAATACATCAAGACAATACTGAAAACTTGTTACTATTAGTTGCCACCCTCCATCTGTTGTATGGGAACACATGAAGACAACACTGAAAACTTGCTACTATTAGTTGCCACCCTCCATCTGTTGTATGGGAACACATCAAGACAACACTGAAAACTTGCTACTATTAGTTGCCACCCTCCATCTGTTGTATATGAATACATCAAGACAACACTGAAAACTTGCTACTATTAGTTGCCACCCTCCATCTGTTGTATATGAACACATCAAGACAACACTGAAAACTTGTTACTATTAGTTGCCACCCTCCGTCTGTTGTATATGAATACATCAAGACAACACTGAAAACTTGCTACTATTAGTTGCCACCCTCCATCTGTTGTATATGAATACATCAAGACAACACTGAAAACTTGCTACTATTAGTTGCCACCCTCCATCTGTTGTATGGGAACACATCAAGACAACACTGAAAACTTGTTACTATTAGTTGCCACCCTCCATCTGTTGTATATGAATACATCAAGACAACACTGAAAACTTGCTACTATTAGTTGCCACCCTCCATCTGTTGTATGGGAACACATGAAGACAACACTGAAAACTTGTTACTATTAGTTGCCACCCTCCATCTGTTGTATATGAATACATCAAGACAACACTGAAAACTTGCTACTATTAGTTGCCACCCTCCATCTGTTGTATGGGAACACATCAAGACAACACTGAAAACTTGTTACTATTAGTTGCGACCCTCCATCTGTTGTATGGGAACACATGAAGACAACACTGAAAACTTGCTACTATTAGTTGCCACCCTCCATCTGTTGTATGGGAACACATCAAGACAACACTGAAAACTTGCTACTATTAGTTGCCACCCTCCATCTGTTGTATATGAATACATCAAGACAACACTGAAAACTTGCTACTATTAGTTGCCACCCTCCATCTGTTGTATGGGAACACATCAAGACAACACTGAAAACTTGTTACTATTAGTTGCCACCCTCCATCTTTTGTATGGGAACACATCAAGACAACACTGAAAACTTGTTACTATTAGTTGCCACCCTCCATCTGTTGTATGGGAACACATGAAGACAACACTGAAAACTTGTTACTATTAGTTGCCACCCTCCATCTGTTGTATATGAACACATCAAGACAACACTGAAAACTTGTTACTATTAGTTGCCACCCTCCGTCTGTTGTATATGAATACATCAAGACAACACTGAAAACTTTCTACTATTAGTTGCCACCCTCCATCTGTTGTATATGAATGCATCAAGACAACACTGAAAACTTGCTACTATTAGTTGCCACCCTCCATCTGTTGTATGGGAACACATCAAGACAACACTGAAAACTTGTTACTATTAGTTGCCACCCTCCATCTGTTGTATATGAATACATCAAGACAACACTGAAAACTTGCTACTATTAGTTGCCACCCTCCATCTGTTGTATGGGAACACATCAAGACAACACTGAAAACTTGTTACTATTAGTTGCCACCCTCCATCTTTTGTATGGGAACTCATCAAGACAACACTGAAAACTTGTTACTATTAGTTGCCACCCTCCATCTGTTGTATGGGAACACATCAAGACAACACTGAAAACTTGTTACTATTAGTTGCCACCCTCCATCTGTTGTATGGGAACACATCAAGACAACACTGAAAACTTGCTACTATTAGTTGCCACCCTCCATCTGTTGTATGGGAACACATCAAGACAACACTGAAAACTTGTTACTGTTACTTGCCACCCTCTGACTTTTGTGTGGGAACACATCAAGACAACACTTAAAACAAACTAAGAAATGTAAAACTAAGCCTGTAAACAATTTATGAACCAAATAAATTTTGTTTAACTTCTGTACATGTAATTTGTAATCCCCAATAAATCTGGCTTTGTTTGGCCAATGCAACACCATAGGAAGTTATTGATCAGTTAAATATCTATGATGTCACCAATTGCTGCTCCAGGTAAAGGTCCTCTGAAGACCCACTACGAGGCTGTCATCAGTGAGAAGACATGGCGACATGTGACTGTGTGCACCCCTTGGCTGGAGGCAGAGGATTACCCTGTCTTGCTGGGTGAGAAAGAGGGCACCATTATTATAAATACGCAATTAGATGTGTGTCACAGTAATTGATATATAATTGTATAAGTTGTGTTTTTGGCTAAATATAAAATGAAGAAAGCTTTCTCATAAATTACACAGGTGTTCACATGAGTTTGCACATCCGCTATTTCCAAACAAGAAGTTTTCTAACATGACATTGAGTAACAGAAACATTATTGTTCAATATTGTTGGCCATATGCAGGGACTTTGAAAGAACCAGCATGCAGAAGACAGAGTGTGTTACAGCTTAGTGAGTGTAATAATTATGAAACCTATTTTTGTTCCTTCAGGGAGCGCTGACCTTGGAGTGTGTCTGCATATGTCATCAAGTGGCCTTGACCTCCCGATGAAGGTCGTGGACATGTTTGGTTGTGGATTGCCTGTGTGTGCGGTCAACTTCAATTGGTCAGTTGGTAGTGATCTCTATCTTTATCAAATACTCCATTGCAGATTTACATGTACGGTAATGTTTGGTTAACTTCATTAAGTAGGTATGTTGCATGAACAAGTGTTATGGTAACAGACTATTGCACTCAGTACCCTGATAGCCATGTTTTAGGTCAGTCAAGGACAGCCCCCACATTGTGATGGTGGTTCTGTTCACTGATAGTCCTTCATTTTATTAGTAGCTGTAGGTAGAATAAAGCTGATGCTGGCAGCATGCATACACACGCACGCGTGCATGCACGCATGCACGCACACACACACACTTAGTATTTGTTTATTCACACCAGTCAAGCTAGTAACAAGGCATACTAGTAAATAAAACTTTATTATTTTCTTCCAGTGAATTAATCAGGAAAGTATGTTAAACCTGAAACAAATAATACAATTGCTTTCAGTGGTCACAGTGGTCAGTTATGATATAGAGGCCATAGTCCACCCTGTAGGAATGATCTAAAAACATTGATGTCGACACTACACAAATTGGTTTCATGGAGGTTAACAACTGTTTCACTTAGCGTCGTGCATAGGTGTTTTTTTCCAATGTTTATTTTTTATCACAGCTCGTACGGGTGCAGACTGGATCACATGCAGACAGTGCCTCAGAACTGTTCTTATGTTCGTGTTGTAGTTTGGGTGAACTTGTGAGACATGAAGAGAATGGAATGGTGTTTGACACCGAGACTCAGCTGACAGGACAGTTACAGGTGGGCACCGGGCAGAATGGAATGATGTTTGAAACACAAAATGGAAAGATAAATCAACAATATTTTGACAATGGACACTGACCACTAAATCAGTAAATGTACAAATATGTGAGCGTTGTGTAATAAAATATTGGTTTTGAGATTATACAGACCAGCATACTCCAGGAGAGAATTTGGTACAAATTAGATATGCCATGTTTGGCCTAATAACTGTACAGTATGCTTGAAAAATGTCAAGGAATCTTCTTATAAGTGTGCACCAAAATTTCTCGAACTGTTCAACACTAGTGTAGAACAACTGAAAAGTGGTGCCAAGTGTTTAACACCAGATGGTGACACTTCAGTTGTTCCACACTAGTTTAAATACAATGGATCCTGCCGATTAAAAAAGGGGATGTACGCTAATTAGGGCATATATGCTTAATATGTTGAATACGGTAATTGTTTGATGCCACAATACCACATAAAACTTTTATGGAATAATCATAATTCAAAATACAAAAGGCAATTTAGAAAGCGTGTCAAAAGACATTGATGGGTAAACTCACCTGTGTCAGGCATTGTTAACACAGGTTTGACTGTTAAATATTTTGTGATGTTATTGTAGGAGTTACTGACAGGTTTCCCCAAGAAGTCAGCCAAACTGGAGAAATTCCGGAGAAACCTGAAAAGGTTTCAGGAGATACGATGGAAGGACAGCTGGAAGGAGAGTGTTCTTCCACTGTTCTCGTGAGTTCCACACGATTACTTAGTGTAAATAAATAGTTTTATGGTGGAATGTTCTTGTTGTTTCTGCCAGGATAAGTTCAGTCATCCAGTATGTATTGTTATAATAAATAACAAAAACAACGACTACTGTGTTAGAAATGTTATTTATTCACGGTCATTCCACATGTTCATGTACACAGTTAACAGTATAGTGTAGCTGATGTTCACAATGAACACACCTAACTGTTGTGCATGTTCGCAATGAACATACCTAACTGTTGTGCATGTTCACAATGAACACACCTAACGGTTGTGCATGTTTACAATGAACACACCTAACGGTTGTGCATGTTGCAAGAGATAAATACCATAAAGAAAAGTACTAGAAACCTACAAGAGTCGGAGAAAGACCCCTGGCTCTGTTTGTTGTAGCCGTCACACATTGGCTCTCATCAGTGAAATTATTAGCTTGTGCATAGTCCAGTGTACACCTGGAATATACCACAGAGGTGCCAGAAACTGTTCACTATCTAGTATACACCTGGAATATACCACAGAGGTGCCAGAAACTGCTTTATGAGATGATAAAGGCTCACTTATAATTAATATAATGGTTGCCCTTGTTTGTTTTGTTTTTATATTTGGCAGAGACAAACAGTCTCTGCCAAATATAAGGTTAGGCATGGTGAACCTTAACTATTCTTGCAAACAAACCTACTTCTCAAATACTAATATTTCAATTTTATTTACTGATTTACAGAAACCTTTCAAAGTATAGTACATTTATGACAACACGAATGTTTTTTGTAGGTGCGTGGTAAGTCATTGATAAGTGTACATCTGTTCATGATTAAATATATCTCTATATCAGTACTTAATACAATAATCAGTTCTAACATAATTAGGTTATAGTACCCACATCTGTATTTATACAATTAGCCTTACTTACTGCATTCCTTTTTATTAATATCAGTATACATATAATTTAATCTGAACTATATATTTTAGTGTCACATTTGGAATCATGTGCTTTACATACAATTAGTTGTTAATATATTAGTTTTTCAGCTGTCATGCCTGTCCACATGTCAAACACTATACATCAATTTTCAACACCAACAAATATTTCTAGATATATAAAATGTTGCAATGTGCCATTCTCTAGTTACAAATGGTGTGTACAAGGATTCCAGTTCGACAAGGAACAAGTATTAGCCATACATAAATTAGTGGCATAAGTGTCTACTCTAGAAAATGCATTGTTAGTTATACTGTTTGTTTATATTTATGAAAGTATTCAATTAGTGTTAAACTTCTACGTTTATGGTTTTAATTGATTGTAGTGATAAGTTATATATGATGTTTTGAGAATGTTGAAAATAAAGGTTCGTATGGTTGACATTATACACTGTTTCTTTAATATTAATTTCTCTGGGAAGGTCAGCCCTATATAGGTGAATACAATATTTTATACATTGAGTGTGGAACCATGCAAAGTAAAAACTTGTCCAAGAGACCGATGACTGTTAACAGTACAACCGTGTCCTTACAGCTAGTATACAACGTTGGCTTCACAGACGAGTGCAAGAGCAACTACATATCAGTCGAGGCAGCTATCTAACAAACACTACACACGTCATGCAAACTGCACAACACATGGAGCAAACGTGTCGGTTGTGATTGCTGCGATTCCTTCGTCCCATATAAATACATTATCTTACATACATACACATATCCATTTGCAGTTGAGAATGATCTCTCGTTTGTTCGACGACATGCAATGTTTCCTTCTTGGAGATTATTCACCTATCTGAGATGACTGCCTCATGTTGACGTAACATACTCTAAGTCACCTGACACACATATCTGCATCAGAAACTAGCTGATATAACCATGGTTTAAGAAATCTCACCACTGCAGTACTGTATGCACAACAACATTTGGCAATATTTTGTTCAACTTTTTGGTTAATCTTAGCTAACTACTATATTAAAATATCTTAATATACCAATTATCTCACCTGTTACCTTAATCATGCAGATAAGTTCCATATGATAACTGACCAAAAGAAGGTAGATGTATCTATTCATTCCACAAATTTGACCACGCATATTCTCTTCTAGTCGCCTAACTGTCTGTCACTGGTGCAGTTCCATTTATTGAGACAGTTCATTACACCTGTGTCTTGTCACCTGTCTAGTAGATCCTTGGCGATGGTCGAGTCTTCAGTGTGCCAAGGATGTGGATATATTGGCCAATCAGTGCTGCGATGTCAACACTCTGCAAAAAACGTTAAACTTATTTGCATTGTTAAATAGAATCAGATTTAGACATAAATATTATTCGGGGGGGGGGTTGACACAAGCGTCAGGTTACTGTGTCATTGGCCACCTAAAAATTACATCATGGTACCCAAAAAATTAAACATGTTAATACAACCAATACACTAGCACTAAGAAACTTTAGCATACTGCATATCAGCTGGATACTATACTGACTCGAGAGAAATGCTACCACACAGTATCAACTACTACAGATTACATTTCAAGTCAACTTGGGTGGTATGCATGAAAAAGTTGCATTTGTTTTAATGTTGAAAAAAGTTAATTTCCAAGAGAGTCGCCCACCTGATCTGTCTCGATGCGTGTTATCTTCTGTATCATCAAGTTGCCACATTTGAGGTCGAGGTAACTAATGCCTTGCTCGGCCCGTAGACGCCGTGTTGAGATCACCTCACTGTATGGGTAGAAGATGAGGATCTCCTGCAATGGACAGTCGTATTAGTGGCATTTAATGAATAAACTCTATTCAGTCACACAACAAACTTCCATAATACAATAACATGACAAGTGAATAGATTAGTGTGATTTAGCCATGAGATCCTTTGGAAACTGCTAAAATGTGCTAATGACAAGGAGCGCTTTGTGTAGACAACTTAATACATTATACAAATTAAATATTGCAACAGAATCATGCAAAGTGTAATTTAACACATTAGTGTTTTAGAAATGTTTTAAGATTATTAATATTGGATGACACATATGATAATTATTATTAATCTAAGATACTGTATAGTAAGATGCACAGCTCATTGATATATTAATTATCATTTATCTTGTTGAAATGCAATTATCTTGTAGAAATGCCTATGTTTTAGTTTCTTCAATTGCATGTTACTTTTTTAGGTTGACAAGGTTCATCAATGAGGAATAAGAGATTGTGTTATGTGTGCAAATAAAAAACTATTTCTTGCTTGGAATGAAACATTTGTTGCATGTTTTAATGACATTGCTGTCTACTTACGTGGGTGTCTGCATGGAGGAAGTGAACTCCGACCTTGTTGATTGAGAGCAGACAGGGGCCTGGGATTCGCGCATCCACAACACTCTAACAACATAACATGTGAACATCTCAGTTATATCATTGAGTGACTGACAGTCCCTGACGCACCCCTACATACCTTGACACAGCTTCATTCACATATCTATGCACAGCACCATCAGCACTGTCAGTGCAGATTCTATCATTGTAGGCACAAACAGAAGCTATAAAAGAAATCACCCATACTGTTTGGCACTGTGTAGTTTGTCATGCTAGTTAGAGTTTCTGGACAATCAATCCTACAACATAACTGGCTTATTGTCTCTGTGGTGAGTGGAAGGTATCATCAGCACACACAAGATGACAAGTTATGTTTGCAGCGTATTCAGTCAAATTAGCCCCAAACCGAAAATGCCCCAACTAGAACCCTGCAACCGTTTCCGAGGAAGATGTCAAGTTTTATGAAGAGGGAGGTGTGGTGAGACTTACCTTGACTTCAAAGAATGTTGAGCCAAACAGGGGCCAGCGAGACAGGGTCTCTGAAAGCAAACAGAACAGCTGCAAATTGTCTGCGGACCACAGTGAGTCTTCAAAAAAAGAGACAATAATTGCTGCTGAATGTGGTTGTGTTTATTGTCTTTGTTGTGCTGATTGTGATTGTGACTGTGCTAGTTCATGTAGAATGAGTTCCGAAAATTGTAGACTATTAACAATGGGGTGTTTTAATGTGATAACAATCATTGTGCCTTCTAATAAAGCAGTGCCAGTGAACACATTTTGTTAACTGAGCAAACTTGCCAGCGCCAACAAATAAACAAGTCCGCCACCCAAATGATGAACATTGATATCTATCACCACGACTCACGCAGCACTCTGGTCTTGCAGTCGACTGGGGAGAACAACTCGACTTCCCTGAGCCGGTCAGCGATCATGTTTCTCCAGTCATGCAGTCTGGTGTCTGACAAGTTGTGGGCGTTCTGGGGCACCAGTGCTGCCACCTCGGTGCTGAGAACAACAACGAGAAAGAGCAATAAGAGCAGTTTAAATATGCATTACTGATCATATGATGTGCACATGTCTCTTCTTGTCATAATGTTCTGCATATTTAATAAGAATGTTCTGCATGTTTAATTAGAATGTTCTGAAAATTTCACTAGAGACAAGGAGATTAAGGGGAGATCAAATTGAAAGTTTTAAGATATTGAATGGATATGACAAGTATTTTTTTCTCACTTAATGAATATAGACGAAGTAAGACACGATTATCTACTGAGGGTTTGCACAAATGGTAGTAGCATGAATATGTTTAAAAACAAAACTAACAAATATCTCAGAATGAAGAATAATCACTGAACTCTCGATAAGCCAATGGCTTCTGTGTCTACTTGTCATATTTGTTCTGCTTTGGATAACAATCTTGTTACAGAATGTTTTACACATTTCATTAGAATGTTCTGCATGTTTCATTAGAATATTGTGCAAATTTCATTAGAATGTAGTAATAGCAAAACATGGTAGCTAATATAATATAATACTAGAGTCAATGCAAAGAAAGCTTCTCTGCCACTCACATGGTTGGTACTCCTTGCGTCTCATCAGCTCTCAGCTGCAGGGCGGCCAGGAGGGAGATCTCATTCTGAAACACACCAGTCATGGCTCATGGAATACAGCTAAATGGATTTCAATAGAACTGAAGTAAATATTTCATAGAATGTCTGAAAAGTGACTGTACACTGTTGATGAAAGCTGAATGCAGATTCAACAAAGTAGGATTTATGACAGATATTCATTAAACACTCAAGGGTGCGATTCCAATCATCGTAGTCAAACTGTATGGTAGGATGAAAGGTTTTCATAAACGGTTCAGTTGGCTTTGTCAGAAATAAAATATATTGCGTGAAGCAATATGTGTTTCTGGGAGACGATGACATAGACTGAGTCTGCCTGGACATTGTAGACAGTGTCCCAGTGCAGGTGAACAGCTCGGTGAGTGTGTAGGATGTTTACCTTGACGTGGAATGGCAGACTGTTGGTGGGAACAGACAGCAGGTAACCATCTTGGTAGTCTGGCAGACACTGGAACACACATACATAAGTATACATACATCTTACTGACCATACAACATGTCATTGTACAATGTAAAACAAGCAGATTGTACATCATGTATGTGTACAATGTGGTACTGCCTCACTGTACATATTCATTTACAATGTTATACTACCAGACTGTTCAATGCGACCATGCACAATGTGGCATCACTTTGCTGTACAATGTGGCCATGTACAATGTGGTACTACCAGACTATACATCATGTTTATGTACAATATGACACTATAATCTTGTACAATCTGACTGTACATGTACAAAGTGGTTGTATATCATGACCACGTACAATGTTGTATTTACCTGACTGTACACATCTACCTACAATGTTATATTACCTGACTGTACACATCTACAGAGGTGCCAACTTCTGATGATGTAAAAGTTAATACCCTTGCGATGACCCAACAGGAATCGGGGGGGGGGGGGGGGCGACATACACTCTCAAACTCTGAGAATATAGGTTAAAATGCAATTTATTACACTCTGAATAATACACAACATGTTTACTGTCAAAGTACTTCACCACAATTAAGAGGGAACAATTTTATGCTCTCCATATCTGTGCTCGCATCAGTAGCAGTACTGTAGGGTCCTTTCTGAAGAATGGTGCTAATATTATCATGAGATTCATCACATTCCTTGGAAAGCATTTCCACAATTGCAGTTGTCTTTGTTCAGCCACTGGCATATTGAGTGGCAATTAAATTGCCAATTTTGGAATTTGGAAACATTCTTTTAAAAAGAGGTCATGATCGCTTACTGCTTAATGCTTTGCCAGCGGCCTGTATTTGCCACGCTGATTCAACGTGTTTTTCCACTGTGTCCAATGTTAATATCGGCTCAACACGTCTGACAATAAACGTGATTGCCACTTATCTTTTGAAGAACTGGCCATTTATGCGAATATTCCACTTTGTATTTCTGTTTTGCTGGGATTTCTTATAATTCCTTTTGCGGTGGCATGATTGGGCATTCTGCCATACTTCTACATACAACGATAACGGTGTAACTAACTATATTAAAAATGCAATAAAAGATAGACCTGTCTCACTAAATTATCAACGGGTGCAAGCATAGGCACATTAGTTACGTCCACAGCGTCAGCTCTTCCACTACTCGCGACGCATTTAATCCTTACACCACATACTACATACGCTTGGCTTAGTCCATAGGTTGAAAGTGCGCGTGAAACTTGTGCTATATTTAGTCTGCCACCCTGGCAACGAGCAATGGCGCCTGCGCTAATTGGATGGTGCAAAAGGTCTGCTGGGTAAATTGTTTAAATACAGACCATAATCAGCTACGAGCGTAATCAATGGAGGATTAGACATAATGGCGTAATGCGTAGCTAAATATTGTAATTATTACGCTCAAATCATAATAGTTGGCACCTCTGCATCTATGTACAATATTGTATTACCTGACTATACACATGTATGTACAATGTTTATTACCTGACTGTACACATCTATGATTCTATGTACAATGTTGTATTACCTGACTGTACATCATGTCTATGAACATCTGATTGGCCTCCCTCTGCAGGGGAAACACCCAGCTGGTGCGCTGGAAGAGCAGGTAGAACACCTTCTTCTGGTTGGTCAGCTCCGTCGTCAGGTCGAAGATGTACTCCTCAGGCTTGAGGGAACAGTAGCGGTTCTCTGCAAACACAGTCAGTGGCCATGATCACGTTGTAACAAGACAACAGTTTGTCTTCTTCTCCACTGTTTCTTTATTTGATATGGACCACACCTCATCAACTGCTGCTCATGTTATGTGACATATTTCTGTAGTTTACTGCATGTTAAGTCCAATGTTTGTTCCATGCCCATTCAAGGCTTAAGACATTGCAAGCATATGTTCAACATCAACATGTCAGTTGGTACCGGAATCTGTCAGATTCATATTAAAAGTAGTAAAGCTACAGAGTCTTGAAGGTTAGCTCGATGTAGCTTTCAAGATGGCTGGCCAGAGAAGACAATCAGTGAGGCAATTGTGATATGGGCGAGGAACCCAGCGACCAACAGAGATGAGGGTTACAAACCATCCTGTGGTTTTCCTGGAACTGCTGTCATGTGACAACTACCATCATGGTCACATGACCCTGGAGGGCAGTTCAGACTGACACTGATGAAGGGACCAAGAAGGTCTCGAAAGGTAGCTTTCCTACTTTTGCAATCACATGCACCTGTAGTTCTGCTGTATATTCACAACCTGTCCCAGCAGCGTTCATGTAACTTACCGGAGTCAATGACATAGAAGATTGTGAACTCCTCCTTCTGCAGCTCACCATAGATGCCCAGAGTGTTACAGATCTGGTCAATGGCATCCAGCACGACCTGCAAGCACAATGGTCAGTAATAATATTGTTTGTTTTGTTTCACTTGTCTCAGTTCAAATTAATTTTGCAAAACATGTAACCTATCTAGTACCAATTACAACATGCTATCTTGTTTATTGTTTTTTAGTTTCAATGAAATTATCAGACAAATTGCAAAATATGTTTTTGGCTGTTGGCTGGATCTACACTGGTCCAGCTGTATATGCTTTAACAGATTATTCACACTTTTGAAAGTTACCAGACCTCACTATCAAGTTACCAGACCTCACTATCAAGTTACCAGACCTCACTATCAAACTCTTTTATTAAACTGACCGTGCAGATTACAATTATTTGCACACAAAAGATCAATGAACCTGTAGTGGCAATGGGCTAAATCACGGAAGGAGTCTTACAGATAAAATTATAAATAATTCTTACTAGTTTAGGACTTTCAGTAAAAAAATTAAATAATTCTTACTAGTTTTGGACTTTCAGTAAAAAAAATTAATTCAAACATTCTATAGAAGGTCTCAACTTCTCACATCTCAAATTATAAGAAATAACAAAATGTCGTCGCATGAACAGCTGACACATTTAGAGCGATCACTTACGCTGCTGCTGCGAATGTTCAACATGACCGGAGCACCACCTGGTAGGATACATTTCTGCTGCTTCATGCTGCGGCCATGCTGTGAACACAAGTCATGGGTTCATGTTGATGGTCGATCCAGTAGAATGGTTAGAACGGTTTTATGTCATGGAGAATTATATCATCTTGATATGATGCATCAGACAGGAGAACTTGGTAGTTTGTGTTTACCATATATCAGGATACACAACACTATCACAGAAATATACATCTATGCCTTGATACTTGGTGCTGCCAGTCAACATCTTGATGGCTTCTTTCTAACTCTCGAATATGTAATGTAACACTGGCAGTTATAGACTTATAGTGATGTGTAGCGACGCCTTGCCCTTTTAACTTTGGACAATCGAAGAAAAGACACATGACGTTACCAACAATTGTGTGTTCGCATAACGTTGCAGACAGTTGTATTCACGGTGGATTATAATAAGATTATTATCATCCTTAATTGAACTCAAAACCCACAAACATATACATGACATTAGAGTCAAGGTTATGTAACTGTCTGATGTATATGTTTAGACAGACGTACCGTGATGGCCTCGAGCTCCATTCTACTTGGTACGTTCTTCCGGCCTCCAAACCTGAATGTTTGTCTGATGTTCTGTAGACAGGTGGCTGCCAAGGCTGGGGAACATGAAAGACAGGTGACAGATACCAGACAGGCCCAGCAGATCATAGACACTGTCATTATAAACACTCTATCACACAACTAGACTACACAATCAGAGACCTGCTTCAAAAGCAGGCACACCAACAAGTCATGATAACACACGATATGTAGATAGTGAAAATTCATATTGACTGTAAATAGCTTCGAGAATAAAGCAATCATTCAATCGTTTTATTATTGTGTTGTGTCACTCATACAACTTATACCTTTACTCGATTCAACAAAACAAACTGATTTTAGAAATGTTTCTATTGACTGATGTCAGAATCTGAAAATATCCGATGCTGACACGACAGAAGACAGACAAGTGACAACTCACTGTGGCAGGGACGGTTGTGGTCATACGCTGTCTCTTCAACGTACTTGAACAAGTAGGGCCTCAAGTTCTCGCTGCAGTCGAAGTACGCAGTCAACACCATGAGGATCTTCCAGCCTTGCTGTAGACCCTCCCTGTCATATACAGTAATAATAACAATAATAAAGACAGTATCTGCCTAGACAACATGCTCATGGTGGCCAGACAACATGCTCATGGTGGCCAGACAACATGCTCGTGGTGGCCAGACAACATGCTCGTGGTGGCCAGACAACATGCTCGTGGTGGCCAGACAACATGCTCGTGGTGGCCAGACAACATGCTCATGGTGCCCAGACAACATGCTCATGGTGCCCAGACAACATGCTCATGGTGCCCAGACAACATGCTCATGGTGCCCAGACAACATGCTCGTGGTGGCCAGACAACATGCTCGTGGTGCCCAGACAACATGCTCATAGTGCCCAGACAACATGCTCATGGTGCCCAGACCACATGCTCATGGTGCCCAGACAACATGCTCTTGGTGCCCAGACAACATGCTCATGGTGCCCAGACAACATGCTCTTGGTGCCCAGACAACATGCTCATGGTGCCCAGACAACATGCTCATGGTGCCCAGACAACATGCTCATGGTGCCCAGACAACATGCTCATGGTGCCCAGACAACATGCTCATGGTGCCCAGACAACATGCTCATGGTGCCCAGACAACATGCTCATGGTGCCCAGACAACATGCTCATGGTGCCCAGACAACATGCTCATGGTGCTTACTCCAATATCACTGGCTTCAGCTAATGCAGTGCCCATGTGATTTTTTATTGGTCGAGACCATTGGTTTTTCAGGTTGTCCGCCTGGGATCTTTTACTTTCCCTGGCACAGACACCGGGTAGAAGGGACCAACGACTTTTAGTGTCTCTTCCAAAAGACGCAGGCAAAGTGGGACACTAAAAGCTGTTGGTTCCATCTACCTGCAGTCTATCCCTTCTGAAAGACACAGGCAAAGAGGGGTGTAGAAAATTACCCAAGTTTAAAAAAAAACTGTACGTTGACCTGAACCCCGGTCCTCTCAATTGATAATTCAGTGCACTAACCACCAAGCTGGCACACCCCACACTACAACCCCACACTACAGCCCCACACTACAACCCCACACTACAACCCCACACTACAACCCAACACTACAACTCCACACTACAGCCCCACGCTACAACCCCACGCTACAACCCCACACTACAACCCCACGCTACAACCCCACACTACAACCCCACACTACAACCCCACACTACAACTCCACACTACAACCCCGCGCTACAACCCCACGCTACAGCCCCACGCTACAGCCCCACGCTACAGCCCCACGCTACAACCCCACGCTACAACCCCACACTACAACCCCACGCTACAACCCCACGCTACAACCCCACGCTACAACCCCACACTACAACCCCACACTACAACTCCACACTACAACCCCACACTACAACCCCACACTACAACCCCACACTACAACTCCACGCTACAACCCCACGCTACAACCCCACGCTACAGCCCCACGCTACAGCCCCACGCTACAGCCCCACGCTACAACCCCACGCTACAACCCCACGCTACAACCCCACGCTACAACCCCACGCTACAACCCCACGCTACAACCCCACGCTACAACCCCACACTACAACCCCACACTACAACTCCACACTACAACCCCACACTACAGCCCCACACTACAGCCCCACACTACAACCCCACACTACAGCCCCACACTACAACCCCACACTACAACCCCACACTACAACCCCACACTACAGCCCCACACTACAGCCCCACACTACAACCCCACACTACAGCCCCACACTACAACCCCACACTACAACTCCACACTACAGCCCCACACTACAGCCCCACACTACAACCCCACGCTACAACCCCACACTACAACCCCACACTACAACCCCACACTACAACCCCACATTACAGCCCCACACTACAACCCCACACTACAGCCCCACACTACAACCCCACACTACGATCTCACACCACAACCCCACACTACAGCATCACACTACAGCATCACACTACAGCCCCACACTACAGCCCCACATTACAGCCCCACACTACAACCCCACAATACAGCCCCACACAGGCCACACTACAACCCCACACTACAGCCCCACACTACAGTCCCACACTACAGCCCCACACTACAGCCCCACACTACAACCCCACACTACAATCCCACACTACAGCCCCACACTACAGCCCCACAGTACAACCCCACACTACAGCCCCACACTACAACCCCACACTACAAAATCCAAACCGTTTGGGCAGAAAGTGTTGACTCACATACAGCCAGACAGACACTGGTTTACAATGACTCACAGACGATGATGAGAAAGAGATCGGTATGAGTTGTTTACGTACGGCTTGGAGCTGCGGTTGCTGGTCGTCTGCTTGGCGAGTTGGCAGTAGACTTCATCTCTCAGCTCCGGGTGGTTGTGGCAGGCCATGAGCAGTGTGTACGTACAGTCAGTCAACTTCTGTCTCTTCTGCAGAGGGTAGTCTCCCATGTACCGCATTATGGCTGCAAAAGTAGAACAAATACACCAATCAATTACAGTAACAGAGATGGCTAGCCAAACATGTTACAACTTTTTGTTAATTGTAACTGATCACAGAATTTTTAACTGCCCAGAACAGACATATGGATTTGATAATTAGTTCAGCTGAAGTCAAAGTTAAAAAAATAGATTCAATGATGAACCACACATGTTGTTCTTCATCGTTCCCTTTATAAAGGGATGAGGCTAGTTCATCTTCCTCGGCCTTTCTTACATCCCTCTATACGCAGTCCTCCCATCTTAGTTATGGTCTCCCCCTACATGTATGTATCTAAAGTAATACCAATGAAGACTATTTCAATGCTTGATGGTTATCTGGTATATTGGCCACATTCGTAAATGTTCTTACCAATGAAGCACTCAAGAGCCATTTTGTTGAGTTGCGGGTTGTCAGACTTCAGAAGTGAGGCCTGAATTGGTGACTGGAAAAGAAATATGCAGATACAGTAATCTTGCTTTATTCATATTGCTAATGTTTGTTCAAAATGTTCAAAGTTACTTGAAAATAAATCAACTAACTTGTTTTGGTAGTGTTATAAATAAAAAATAGCAAAGGTTAGGTTAATTAGAAAGTCAAGAAATATAGCTAAATGTTTCAGAATACTAGATATTGTCGTCAGAAAACACAACCTTATGAGAGACTTTGCAAACAAAACCACAAGGTGGCAGCACACAACAATCCGGTCCCAACACTCATGAGCCCTTTACTAGTTTTATGATAACAGTGTCTGTCACTACAAAATATGGATGTTGGATTATTCCGCAACTAAGGGAATAACTTTGAAGGAGGTGTGCTCATGGTATAAATGGAGATGTTTGAATATTTCCAGAGGCAAATGAATACGCATTGACATATATGTGCGATTGTCTGGTGTTCAAGACAAAACAGGTGAAGAACTCATTTTGTTGCTAATTAACAATCAATGTAAACAACAACAGGAAGTATGTATGAGGGACCGAATTGTTGAGTGGCACCATCTGGGTATTGCAAAGTATCCAATTGGCTACTTCAATTTGGTATAACATAAATTTAATAAATGACTACATTTTAACCAGTTATAATGCACTTCTTGAACTTAATTTTGACACTGAAATAGTTTTTATTTGGGTATGCGTATATATATGTATGTATGTATGTATGTATGTATGTATGTATGTATATATATATTTACATTAGAATAAACACAGCACATTCCACCTTGACCACTGACACTGACCTTCGTCCACTTGACCATGTTCACCTGTTCCTGCCATGTCCACTCATCCAAACTTCGACCTGCCACATGAAACACCGGTCAACTATCAGACATTGTCTACCCTCAGCCAACATCTATCCCGCTACTTCTACACATCATCATACAAACAGCATTGTGCTACTCACAAATATATTTCAATCAGTGTTAAATTCTTCTGATATTTCAATCAGCATTTCAGACTAAACTATGATTCGATCATGCACATAATAATAATTAATATGAATTATTATTCCAGCATAACCCTTTCTCTTATAACAGATATATTTATTTTGTACAAAATACACACCACTGTTTGGGTGGACTTAGAATCTTTTTAATAATTCACATTTTCTTTTGAAGCAAATAGTATGTCTAGATTACTGTAAACAGTTAGTATTTCATTTTAACTTTGAACTTACATTAACATTATAATTTTATAATAACAACTACAAGATAATAAAGTAGAAATAAAACATACAAAGTATGTTTAGATGTAGTAGAAAGTTAGCATTTCATTTTAAAGTTACTTTGACACTATGGTTAAAACGACAACTACAAGAGGGTAAACTAGAAATCAAAGACACATGTTAGTGATGTAAGATAAGGCGTCACCTCGTCTTTCTTTGCTCTGTCTCATCACGTTACGAGCCTTGAGACTACTAAGCATTTGTAATGCTCCTTGGATAGTTCCTGTTTCCCCAGACCGCATCATTTCATACCTTAGACAACCAAGTACCATGCATGGAATAAACACCCACAGACACACACACAGACATGCAGCACAGAGAGAAGAAAGGAGAAATGCAAACGTTTTTTTTACAAATAGTGTCTTCAACTTTCAAATGATAATTAATTATACATTATTGTTATGGAGACTAACTAAGTATTAGACAATGACACTTCAAATTTGTCATAACTCTATATAGCAAATAAACAAATAAACAAGCACCTCATGAAACATTTGTGCACACAGGCTTCATAAATTTACATGTCATGGATACCTTCGATCAGGTAAGTTCACAACCAAAACACAGATGATTTGCAAAAGTACCAAATGTGTGAATGAAAATATAATGATATTTCAGTTTGGAATATTGTAATTATTTGATGTATCATTTTAGAAGAACTGACAACCAAGAGATGTAGAAAGACTTGTACACATCAGTAGACATGGACAGCATGCAGCAGACAGTCAGATTGAAGGCACTCGCCGCAAACAAGAACACACTGCTAAAATAAATAGTCGTTAAATTTCAACTGTTTTTCAAAGAAACTATCAGCATAAATGAGTTTTGATTAAAAGTTTTGATTAAAAGAGGTACCACTTTTATTTTTCCAAGGTTTTTATCTTTGAAAACAAAGAATAAAATGTGAAATGTCATAAAAACATAAACTAATGATTTTTAAATTATGTAGTTAAACTATTTTTCAAATCCATGTGATAAAATTATAAAATATTAATTGTACGAAAATCATAGAAATTATGGTAATTAAAATCACTAAGATATCACAATAAAAATTATAGAATTACTTAAACCAATAATATTTAACTATGCTACACATGAACTATGACTTAAACTGATTCCTGAAACACCAGCTTAGAATGACTGTTTTTCAGGAGGAGACAGAAAGAGAGCACCAGAGAGGCACAAGTAACCATGGAGACACAAGTAACCATTCAGACAAATGTAACCATGGAAACAATTTGCTGAAACCATGACAACACACACATGCCCCAAGGTGAAATGCATGAACAGTCTGCCCACACCAATGTTACCTTGAAGTGGAGGCCGTTTATTATCCACAACTTGGCTAACCACACAACAAAAACATTTAGTAGTACAATAAATTCACCCACAAAATACAGGATAAATTTTTTTTAGAAAGTGGGAAAAACTATTGCTATCAGAAGCGCAATGTGGTGGGTGGCTTATGAAGTAGATTACTATAGATTCTGGCTTCAGGTAAACTGTTTTGGCACTAGTAAATAAGTTATCGAATGTTGGTATTTCCAGCAGAAATGTGAAGTAGTTCTATTCAGGACCCAAGCCACACTTGGCATAAACATGTTCACTGTCTACGTTTTATTATTTTTAGTATTATTATTACTTCAAATTATGTTACTACATTGTAGTGAAGTGTCACTTAAAATTCTACCTTTCAAACATGAGCTGTGTTATATCGTATTAGTTAACAGAATAATGAAAGCAAAGTGAAACTGATGCACAGATAAATGACACATACTGGACTGTTTAGACAAGCTCACAATACCTACTGACATAATCCATGGCGAGTACCGACAACAGAAGTGATAGGTTAAGTACCTGAATGGCGATTGTCTGAAGTACAACATAGCGAACTCAAGCATGCAGTACTTGCGTTCATCCAGAGTACTCGTGGTACTTATTTCACTGCCAACCTGAAGACATATAACACAGATGTTCTAAGCTGCTCACTGGAGCAAGATTACAATGCTAAATATTTGTTTGGGGATTAATTCAATACTGTAGTTGTTTACATCATGCTGATAACTTATATGTCACTTTGTTACTTTGACCATCAAAGTTATCATAAATCACTGTCACCTGTCATGACTCCTTTGTTACAACTGGGTCTGCACAGTGCATCAGAAATATATCTATATACCTAAAATAAAAACCTAGAATACTTCCAAAGTTGCTGAGCAAATCTGTCAATGAAACTATGGCACTCACCGGACTGGGAGCACGGTAGATGTACACCGGCGCTGGCTGCACAAGGTTGGGTGGGGGCGAGTAGGCCCGAGGGGGTGACTGTGATGGTGGGGGTGATTGTGGAATTGGAGGCAAGACGTCTGTGCGTGGCAAGCGACGTTGGCCCGTTTGTTGTGGCTGAACGACTGCAGGTGGTGACACTGGTCGACTTGGCTGCAAAATAACGATGTATATTTCAACAGACCATCGACAATATATTTCCTAGTAAGCCAGATTTGGCACCATGATGAGTTGGTTCATAATCAAATAATTTCTCATAACACACGAATAAACCCCAAACTTCGTGGTAGTAAGACTTTAAGCATTCTTCAAAAGTAGAAGTGCAAATGCAAAATGCTTTCAAAAATAACTTGCCACAAGTCTTAGAATCGTTTCATCTGCCTAATCTTAAAAGATCATGATTCAAGTATAGAAATTCAACATTTTAAAATGCCATTAATTTACACCTGCATGTCTGACTTAAAATGAGGACTTGATTTACAGTTTCAGATGTGACGATGACAACTTGTATGTAATTATGAAATATTTTTATTGCTATTATTCTATGACTGTTGTAGACCTAAGCTACCATGCTGCCTCCTACCCGTTCTCCCTCGACCTCATATCGGGCCAGTGGGATGACGTATTCCTTGGGGAACATCCCAACATGGCCATGGACAGCACCATACAGCCAGCCTGAAACAATATAACAACACTTATATTTAACAATTTAACAAGATTTGCCATCCAAGCCAAAGTCCCAGATTGCAAGTGGACAAGGAAGCCATTGGCTTATCGAGAGTCCAATAATGTTCATCTACGTGTAACCTGCCCTCCTGAGATATGTGTCAACCTTGTTTTTAAACATATTTACACTGCTAGCAGTTACACAATCCGTAGACAATTTGTTCCATTCATTTATTGTCCTCTGTGAGAACGAGTACTTTCTGATATCCAATCTACACTAATCCTTTACTAATTTTGCCTCATGTCCTCTAGTTGTAGTATCTTTCTTGAGTGAGAAAAACACATTTTTATCAATATTTTCATACCCATTCAATATCTGAAAAACTTCAATCTGATCTCCTCTTAACCTCCTTGTCTCTAGAGTTGTTAAACCACATTTTTTCAGGCATTCTTCATAACTAAGTTATCTCAGTTGTGGAATAATTTTAGTTGATCTCCTCTGTATGCGTTCAAGTGTATCTATATCCTTCTTACGATATGGTCTCCATGCTTATATACAGTATTCTAAATGAGGTAACTTCACTTCACTATACTTTCTCTAACTTGATGACAAAAATAAACTTTCCAGTTTGACGAAAATAGTGAAAAAAAAAAAATGAAAAAAAAAATGTTTTCCACGAGTATAAAGAATATTTTATGCATATTCGTAACACGGACAAGGGTGGAGGTGGAGATGGTCTCAGAATGACATAACAACATTTTATGTAAATCTAAAAATTACTCAAATTACAATTAGTGGCACATTACCAGCGTATCTTTATTGTGAAATTCAAAGTCTAAACAATGTGCAATTCAGAAACTTTAAAAAATCTGTGGACTTTAATTAAATTTATATTAAAACACTGCAATATATGATTAGGATACAAAAACAAAAATCAAACTGCTATAATAATAATAACAATGTCACTAGCAGCTACTTTGTTACATCGTAATCATAATACTGGTGCGAACGCATACAGTATGGCTAATGGGAACACACACAGTATGGCTAATGGGAACACACACAGTATGGCTAATGGGAACACACACAGTATGGCTAATGGGAACACACACAGTATGGCTAATGGGAACACACACAGTATGGCTAATGGGAACACACACAGTATGGCTAATGGGAACACACACAGTATGGCTAATGGGAACACACACAGTATGGCTAATGGGAACACACACAGTATGGCTAATGGGAACACACATAGTTGTTTATGTAAACATATACAGTTGCTTGTGTTAACACCTATATAATTCACAGGAATAACATAACTACACTAAAGTATTAATATTAACACTTTAAGTCTAAATCCTTGGAAACCAAGCTCAGAACTGCATCAAAATAAAAGGGTTAGTCAAGTTAGTTGAAATTGGCCTGCAATAGTAAAGATGTCAACAGATGGTTGAATACAGAGGGAGCCAACTATGCCCCACACATGAATGTTTGCAAGAATGGTGGTAGTGAGGTCAGGGGTCACATACCTCGGGTGAGTGTTGTGTCTTTGTTGGTTAGTGTGATGATGTCTCCGTTCTGGAAGCTGAGCAGTGTCGACTCCCGAGTCAGGTATGACCTGATTGCCTTCACATACATCACGTCCTGGGGGGACAGGCGACATACAGAGCACATAACAAGTAGATGATCAACTCAAAATATAATGATTGTCAGATTTATTGTACAAATTTCTGCACTGTTTATAATAACAATGGTAAGGTATAAGGATTGGAAGATGCATTTCAAGGCAGATATCTTGTAAGACAATATTCACCCTGGTTTGGAAACGAGATTCGATCCACACACATAAATGTTACAGAAGTGGTCTAAGGAAAATGTCAACTCAAATAACACTTGTTACTAAAGTTGCTATGTATTGGCAAAGTGGGTGTATAACATAAATCAACTGGCCTAGTGTAAGGTAAACATATTCACTGAATAGTCTTAGTACCATTGCAATGTGAATATTTCTTTATCCCAGATATTTACTGAGCATGTTTACACAATGTCAGTTATACTTTGAGTGTTGTCATTTTTAAATGTTGACTCGAGTTATAGCAACGATGTTATGAGTACTGTCATTCATATACTATATCAACCAGCAGGTGTTTGAAAGAGTCTAACCTTGTCTGTCTCGATGCAGAACGCCTCAATGAGGGTCTTCATCTGAGATGCCTGAAAGAAACAAACACAACGTCACCTGGCAGGTATGTAATGCAAAGTCTGAAAGTATATTCTTCAAGAACTGCAAATAAAACTGTTTATCATAGTTATCTTGAAGAAATTTTGAATTTACAAAACATAAAAATAATGTAACATGTTTAAAGTGTTGTAATTCTTAAAGTAATAATTTTATTCTATAACTTTAATTACCCTAACATATATAATATATTTTATATTGAAGTACTAGAAATTGGAGAAGTAATTAAAGAAGAACATACTCGGTGCGAATAGAGAATGAAATACTGGTATCTGTTGTTGACGTGAATTTGCAGTGTGCTGGGTCGTGGCACACTCACGTCAATGATCTCCTCAAACCTGAAACAATGCACACATTTTATTTAAGCAAAACAAGGATAACTACACAACAATTGGTCAAATTCATAAAACTTAATTTCTCTTTCCTGATGTAGGTTTGTCCAGGCATTGAACATACTGAGCTTTGTTGAAATTGCACTGCCTTTGAGACAGATGTCCATGCTGCATGGTAACTTTATATAACACCTGCAAGACGTCTCGTGTGTTAATGTATGCGGATGTAACACTGTTCCATCACCGACCATCCGCAACATCGGGATTACGATCGACTGCGGATTAACAATGTCGTCACACATGTCGCGCATGTGCAAGGCAGCAAACTATCATCTTTACGCTGTTTCAGAGATTAGACATTGTCTTACTACTGATGCGTGTAAGACACTAGTCCACGCCCTAGTGATATCATGACTGGATTACAGCAACGCAGTGTTGTACAGCATCACGGAGGCACTCATGAACAAGCTGCAGATGGTGCAGAATTCGGCGGCCAGACTGATCGCAAGACAGCGAAAGCACCAGCACATAACTCCAGTGTTGATCGGGCTGCACTGGCTTCCCGTTCGCATTTATAAACTACTGGTCCTCGTATTTACTGCCTTGCATGGCCTTGCACCAGGGTATATCAGAGATTTTATAACACCCTACATGCCCACCCTCAACCTTCGATCTGCTGATCTGCACCTGCTGGTAGTTCCGCGTTACAACTTACAGGGCTATGGCAAGCGAGCTTTCTCAGTGTCCAGACCTACACTTTGGAACTCTTTGCCCAAAAACATGCGAAAAATAGACAATCTGACTAAGTTCACTTATTTAAGCTGGTTTACTTCCACTGAGGAACTGTGCTTTAAGAATTTTTTTTTATGGACACATATTTTATATTTTTATCTATTTACTTATGTATTTATTATTTTATATATTTTAATTAATTTTAATATATTATAGCTATTTATTTAATAATTTTTATATTTCAGTCACTTTGCCATATATTTTAGTTACTTAATATAGCTAGTCTATTTAAGCTTAGTCTAAAATTACGTTTACCAGTATATAATTATATATATATATATATATATATATATATATATATATATAAACTTTTCTTATGATGCCATGTACATCTTATAATGTGTGTACGCGCCTATGAACGGGCTGGTCCCGGATATATGGCGCTATATAAATGTTAGTAATAATAATATTAATAATATTTGTGATGTGTGGTACACTATCATTTACGTTTCAGTAAGGACATAAAGGTTCTTTCTCCATTAAATTTTTTTCCTAGTCTCATTTCAAATTAATTTTGTGAAAAACCAAACCTATCTAGTATCCACTACAACATGCTAGCTCGTTTGTGTAACCTTTGTATGTAGTTTTTGTGAAATCATCAGACAAACAATTATATTACTTAATGGTTGTTCAAGCATTAAGTGAAGTGAAAACCGAAATGCTGAAAAATCATGATTTTCACCCTTGGTAAAATTAACTTAACTTTGTCATGTGATCAGCAAGAGGTTGAAGTCATGCCCATGATCGGCATCGTCTCGCACTGTGTTTACCATATCCACTATTTTGATCCTTACCAGATCTAATGACTGAAGTTAATTCTTTTGATGATTTGAACAAAAACAGGCATCTTTTATTAAAGAGACTGCGCACATTACTTAAACTAGTCACACACTACACATCTGGACATAAGTGAACCGGATTTGCGATGGGCTGAACCATATGAGGAAGCAGCTTTAAGAGTGCAGTCTTCCCTACCTGACATGGTAGACCATGCGCAGGTCATCTTCAAACAGGTCCTTCTCCCGTGCAAGGAGACACAGCCCAGAATGGCTTACTCCCATCAGCTTGACTGTGGGATGTCTGCGGCCTCCCTGCAATACACAAACACCCCCTGTAGATCAACCCTTCCCAGGATGCATAGGCAGAAACACTTACATTTATAATAATAATAATAAATAAACATTGGTGAAATAATGTGATGCCCATAAATCCTTGAAAAATAAACACCTACAAAACAAAAATGAAATTATCTCATGGTGCAGTTTTCACACACAGAGACTTATGTGGACAGGGAAGAATTAACAGTAGGGCCAGTCTCTCAAGACTTACATGGCCAGGGAAGAATTAACAGAAGTAGTAGGCCAGTCTCTTAAGACTTACCTGGCCAGTGAAGAATTGACAGAAGTAGTAGGGCCAGTCTCTTAAGACTTACATGGCCAGGGAAGAATCAACAGAAGTAGTAGGGCAAGTCTCTTAAGACTTACATGGCCAGGGAAGAATTGACAGAAGTAGTAGGGCCAGTCTCTTAAGACTTACATGGCCAGGGAAGAATCAACAGAAGTAGTAGGGCAAGTCTCTTAAGACTTACATGGCCAGGGAAGAATCAACAGAAGTAGTAGGGCCAGTCTCTTAAGCCTTACATGGCCAGGGAAGAATCAACAGAAGTAGTAGGGCAAGTCTCTTAAGACTTACATGGCTAGGGAAGAATCAACAGAAGTAGTAGGGCAAGTCTCTTAAGACTTACGTGGCCAGGGAAGAATTGACAGAAGTAGTAGGGCCAGTCTCTCAAGACTTACATGGCCAGGGAAGAATCAACAGAAGTAGTAGGGCAAGTCTCTTAAGACTTACATGGCTAGGGAAGAATCAACATAAGTAGTAGGACCAGTCTCTTAAGACTTACATGGCCATGGAAGAATCAACAGAAGTAGTAGGCCAGCCTCTTAAGACTTACATGGCCAGGGAAGAATTGACAGAAGTAGTAGGGCCAGTCTCTTAAGACTTACATGGCCAAGGAAGAATCAACAGAAGTAGTAGGGCCAGTATCTTAAGACTTACATTGCCAGGGAAGAATTGACAGAAGTAGTAGGGGCAGTCTCTTAAGACTTACATGGCCAGGGAAGAATTAACATTAGGGCCAGTCTCTCAAGACTTACATGGCCAGGGAAAAATCAACAGAAGTAGTAGGGCAAGTCTCTTAAGACTTACATGGCCAGGGAAGAATTGACAGAAGTAGTAGGGCCAGTCTCTCAAGACTTACATGGCCAGGGAAGAATCAACAGAAGTAGTAGGGCAAGTATCTTAAGACTTACATGGCCAGGGAAGAATCAACAGAAGTTGTAGGGCCAGTCTCTTAAGCCTTACATGGCCAGGGAAGAATCAACAGAAGTAGTAGGGCAAGTCTCTTAAGACTTACATGGCTAGGGAAGAATCAACAGAAGTAGTAGGGCAAGTCTCTTAAGACTTACATGGCCAGGGAAGAATCAACAGAAGTAGTAGGGCAAGTCTCTGAAGACTTACATGGCCAGGGAAGAATCAACATAAGTAGTAGGGCCAGTCTCTTAAGACTTACATGGCCAGGGAAGAATCAACAGAAGTAGTAGGGCAAGTCTCTGAAGACTTACATGGCCAGGGAAGAATCAACAGAAGTAGTAGGGCAGTCTCTTAAGACTTACATTGCCAGGGAAGAATTGACATAAGTAGTAGGGCCAGTCTCTTAAGACTTACATGGCCAGGGAAGAATTAACAGTAGGGCCAGTCTCTCAAGACTTACATGGCCAGGGAAGAATCAACAGAAGTAGTAGGGCAAGTCTCTGAAGACTTACATGGCCAGGGAAGAATCAACAGAAGTAGTAGGGCCAGTCTCCTAAGACTTACATGGCCAGGGAAGAATCAACAGAAGTAGTAGGGCCAGTCTCTTAAGACTTACATGGCTAGGGAAGAATCAACAGAAGTAGTAGGGCAAGTCTCTGAAGACTTACATTGCCAGGGAAGAATCAACAGAAGTAGTAGGGCCAGTCTCCTAAGACTTACATGGCCAGGGAAGAATCAACAGAAGTAGTAGGGCCAGTCTCTTAAGACTTACATGGCCAGGGAAGAATCAACAGAAGTAGTAGGGCAAGTCTCTTAAGACTTACATGGCTAGGGAAGAATCAACATAAGTAGTAGGGCCAGTCTCTTAAGACTTACATGGCCAGGGAAGAATCAACAGAAGTAGTAGGGCCAGTATCTTAAGACTTACATGGCTAGGGAAGAATCAACAGAAGTAGTAGGGCCAGTCTCTTAAGACTTACATGGCCAGGGAAGAATCAACAGAAGTAGACGGGCCAGTCTCTTAAGACTTACATGGCTAGAGAAGAATCAACAGAAGTAGTAGGGCCAGTCTCTTAAGACTTACATGGCCAGGGAAGAATCAACAGAAGTAGTAGGGCCAGTCTCTTAAGACTTACATGGCCAGGGAAGAATCAACAGAAGTAGTAGGGCCAGTCTCTTAAGACTTACATGGCCAGGGAAGAATCAACAGAAGTAGTAGGGCAAGTCTCTGAAGACTTACATGGCCAGGGAAGAATCAACAGAAGTAGTAGGGCCAGTCTCTTAAGACTTACATGGCCAGGGAAGAATCAACAGAAGTAGTAGGGCCAGTCTCTTAAGACTTACATGGCCAGGGAAGAATCAACAGAAGTAGTAGGGCCAGTCTCTTAATACTTACATGGCCAGGGAAGAATCAACAGAAGTAGTAGGGCCAGTCTCTTAAGACTTACATGGCCAGGGAAGAATCAACAGAAGTAGTAGGGCCAGTCTCTTAAGACTTACATGGCCAGGGAAGAATCAACAGAAGTAGTAGGGCTAGTCTCTTAAGACTTACATGGCCAGGGAAGAATCAACAGAAGTAGTAGGGCCAGTCTCGGGCCAAGTCAAGACTTACATGGACGGGGAAGAATCGACAGAAGTAGTAGGGCCAGTCTCGGGCTGAGTCAATCACAAAGTTCTTGATTTGTTCATTGTGACCGGACAACATCACATTCGTTGGACTGATGCCATAGCCATCTACAACAACACAAGGTCACAGTTAATGCAGCAATACTACTGATATTATTTCTATAAGAATCTGTGTGGCATGTTCCTGGATCATAACAGTTTCCAAAGCTCAGTCACCAAATATTCCATGTTGGCCTCTCTGGCCCTATTCCAATAATGTTCTTATGATATGAATTTCATCATAACATTCATTTCACTCATAATGCTAGAATGCCAAAATTCAAATATTGCTCCTTGTAGGGCAAAAACTATTTTGTAATAGAAAGTATGCTTCTGAAGGATTTTTCTTTGCAGATGCTCTGAAAAAACACCTTTATTGAGATTTTAGAAACATTTTGATGTTAATGATTAAATCATATTATGAGCTACTAAATTAAAGAAATGGGCGAGGGACTAATATACTTCTGCATATGCAAAAGTGATCAAAAGATATTTGCAGTTGTATTTCAACTGCCACGTTCAATGTCATTTACCAAGCCTTGATCTCATTTTCAACTTGTCATCTTTGCTGATGCGGATGCAGCCATTTGAGAAGACATCTTGTACGACCTGGTTGAAGATGAGGGTGATAAGGATGGGGTCAGCCAGCTTCTCTGTTGGGGTGAACATCTGAAAACACATACAGCCATTATAAGGAGTCTAATACTAATTTATGTACATCCTTAATACCAACAATGTAAACATTTTACAAAGGAATATAATAAATGCCAGATAGAAATGTCTGTAACATACATGAAACGGAGATTTGACACACCTGAACAAGACTAGATCACACCACATAACAAAGAGGTAGGGAATCTATATTTTACCTTTATTGTCTTATGTCTTATGTGCGATATATCACTTTTGATCACACAATCCTTATCTTATGACAAATCTAAGCCCTTCAGACTTCACATTCTCACAGATCTGTTCACTTTAACACCAACTTAAATTCTCAGGGAAACACCCAACCATGCTCATTCAAATAATTCCATCAATGTCAATTTCAAGGAACTCTTTCAAATAGCTTATTGACTGTCCAGGTTTCCAATGGCAACAAGAGTGTTGCACCACTGTCCTCTCTGTAGACAACCCAATGGCAACAAGAGTGTTGCACCACTGTCCTCTCTGTTGACAACCCAATGGCAACAAGGGTGTTGCACCACTCTCCTCTCTGTTGACAACCAAATGGCAACAAGAGTGTTGCACCACTCTCCTCTCTGTTGACAACCCAATGGCAACAGGAGTGTTGCACCACTGTCCTCTCTGTTGACAACCCAATGGCAACAAGGGTGTTGCACCACTCTCCTCTCTGTTGACAACCCAATGGCAACAGGAGTGTTGCACCACTGTCCTCTCTGTTGACAACCCAATGGCAACAAGGGTGTTGCACCACTCTCCTCTCTGTTGACAACCAAATGGCAACAAGAGTGTTGCACCACTGTCCTCTCTGTTGACAATCCAATGGCAACAAGAGTGTTGCACCACTGTCCTCTCTGTTGAAAACCCAATGGCAACAAGAGTGTTGCACCACTCTCCTCTCTGTTGACAACCCAATGGCAACAAGAGTGTTGCACCACTGTCCTCTCTGTTGACAATCCAATGGCAACAAGAGTGTTGCACCACTGTCCTCTCTGTTGACAACCCAATGGCAACAAGAGTGTTGCACCACTGTCCTCTCTGTTGACAACCCAATGGCAACAAGAGTGTTGCACCACTGTCCTCTCTGTTGACAATCCAATGGCAACAAGAGTGTTGCACCACTGTCCTCTCTGTTGACAACCCAATGGCAACAAGAGTGTTGCACCACTCTCCTCTCTGTTGACAACCCAATGGCAACAAGAGTGTTGCACCACTGTCCTCTCTGTTGACAATCCAATGGCAACAAGAGTGTTGCACCACTGTCCTCTCTGTTGACAACCCAATGGCAACAAGAGTGTTGCACCACTCTCCTCTCTGTTGATAACCCAATGGCAACAAGAGTGTTGCACCACTCTCCTCTCTGTTGACAACCCAATGGCAACAAGAGTGTTGCACCACTGTCCTCTCTGTTGACAATCCAATGGCAACAAGAGTGTTGCACCACTGTCCTCTCTGTTGACAACCCAATGGCAACAAGAGTGTTGCACCACTCTCCTCTCTGTTGACAACCCAATGGCAACAAGAGTGTTGCACCACTCTCCTCTCTGTTGACAACCCAATGGCAACAAGAGTGTTGCACCACTGTCCTCTCTGTTGACAATCCAATGGCAACAAGAGTGTTGCACCACTGTCCTCTCTGTTGACAACCCAATGGCAACAAGAGTGTTGCACCACTCTCCTCTCTGTTGATAACCCAATGGCAACAAGAGTGTTGCACCACTCTCCTCTCTGTTGACAACCCAATGGCAACAAGAGTGTTGCACCACTGTCCTCTCTGTTGACAACCCAATGGCAACAAGAGTGTTGCACCACTCTCCTCTCTGTTGACAACCCAATGGCAACAAGAGTGTTGCACCACTGTCCTCTCTGTTGACAATCCAATGGCAACAAGAGTGTTGCACCACTCTCCTCTCTGTTGATAACCCAATGGCAACAAGAGTGTTGCACCACTGTCCTATCTGTTGACAACCCAATGGCAACAAGAGTGTTGCACCACTGTCCTCTCTGTTGATAACCCAATGGCAACAAGAGTGTTGCACCACTCTCCTCTCTGTTGACAACCCAATGGCAACAAGAGTGTTGCACCACTGTCCTCTCTGTTGACAACCCAATGGCAACAAGAGTGTTGCACCACTGTCCTCTCTGTTGACAACCCAATGGCAACAATAGTGTTGCACCACTGTCCTCTCTGTTGACAATCCAATGGCAACAAGAGTGTTGCACCACTGTCCTCTCTGTTGACAACCCAATGGCAACAAGAGTGTTGCACCACTCTCCTCTCTGTTGACAACCCAATGGCAACAAGAGTGTTGCACCACTGTCCTCTCTGTTGACAACCCAATGGCAACAAGAGTGTTGCACCACTCTCCTCTCTGTTGACAACCCAATGGCAACAAGAGTGTTGCACCACTGTCCTCTCTGTTGACAATCCAATGGCAACAAGAGTGTTGCACCACTGTCCTCTCTGTTGACAACCCAATGGCAACAAGAGTGTTGCACCACTGTCCTCTCTGTTGACAACCCAATGGCAACAAGAGTGTTGCACCACTGTCCTCTCTGTTGACAATCCAATGGCAACAAGAGTGTTGCACCACTGTCCTCTCTGTTGACAACCCAATGGCAACAAGAGTGTTGCACCACTCTCCTCTCTGTTGATAACCCAATGGCAACAAGAGTGTTGCACCACTGTCCTCTCTGTTGACAACCCAATGGCAACAAGAGTGTTGCACCACTCTCCTCTCTGTTGACAACCCAATGGCAACAAGAGTGTTGCACCACTGTCCTCTCTGTTGACAATCCAATGGCAACAAGAGTGTTGCACCACTCTCCTCTCTGTTGACAACCCAATGGCAACAAGAGTGTTGCACCACTGTCCTCTCTGTTGACAACCCAATGGCAACAAGAGTGTTGCACCACTGTCCTCTCTGTTGATAACCCAATGGCAACAAGAGTGTTGCACCACTCTCCTCTCTGTTGACAACCAAATGGCAATAAGAGTGTTGCACCACTCTCCTCTCTGTTGACAACCCAATGGCAACAAGAGTGTTGCACCACTGTCCTCTCTGTTGATAACCCAATGGCAACAAGAGTGCTGCACCACTGTCCGCTCTGTTGACAACCCAATGGCAACAAGAGTGTTGCACCACTGTCCTCTCTGTTGACAACCCAATGGCAACAAGAGTGTTGCACCACTGTCCTCTCTGTTGACAACCCAATGGCAACAGGAGTGTTGTACCACTGTCCTCTCTGTTGACAACCCAATGGCAACAAGAGTGTTGCACCACTGTCCTCTCTGTTGACAACCCAATGGCAACAGGGGTGTTGCACCACTGTCCTCTCTGTTGACAACCCAATGGCAACAGGAGTGTTGCACCACTGTCCTCTCTGTTGACAACCCAATGGCAACAAGAGTGTTGCACCACTGTCCTCTCTGTTGACAACCCAATGGCAACAAGAGTGTTGCACCACTGTCCTCTCTGTTGACAACCCAATGGCAACAAGAGTGTTGCACCACTGTCCTCTCTGTTGACAACCCAATGGCAACAAGAGTGTTGCACCACTGTCCTCTCTGTTGAAAACCCAATGGCAACAAGAGTGTTGCACCACTGTCCTCTCTGTTGACAACCCAATGGCAACAAGAGTGTTGCACCACTGTCCTCTCTGTTGACAACCCAATGGCAACAAGAGTGTTGCACCACTGTCCTCTCTGTTGACAATCCAATGGCAACAAGAGTGTTGCACCACTGTCCTCTCTGTTGACAACCCAATGGCAACAAGAGTGTTGCACCACTGTCCTCTCTGTTGACAACCCAATGGCAACAAGAGTTTTGCACCACTGTCCTCTCTGTTGACAACCCAATGGATCCTCCCCTTAATGAACAAACACTCTTAATTCTCTGTCAATTGATTTAGTCCATCATGAATCAGGTTTGTTGATTTTTTTTTAAGAAAAGAGAGTACTTCTGCTAAATCATCAGGAGTTGACTTTGATCGTTAGATCAGGGAACTTGTGAAAGTTTGAATAACCTTATGTTTTATTATAATTTTATAGAGTCGGACCACTTTTCCATTTTTCTATTATTTTTAACTACCACGTAGATCCAGTAAAAAATAATTTACTAGTTTGTCCAATGACTACACAAAAACTAAATGACAAGTTTGTACAAATGAGCTAGCATGTTGTAGTAGATACTAGAGCTAGCATGTTGTAGTGGATACTAGATAAGGTAATTTTTTCATGAAATGAGTCTAAAATGAGACAAGCATAAACATTTAATGGAGGGGGAATTTTAATAACATTTCTCGCATCACATCTCATGATCCATCTACTCTACCTCTACCAGTGCAAGTAGGAGTTGAAGGCCCTACCTCCTTCCTGATCTGCAGTAGCCATGGAACATGGGTGTAGGCATAGAATGGTCCAGTGCTCTGGGAAAACAAAACCGTCTGTATCTTCTCCAGTGTGGCCACGTCCACTGCCATGTCCACCTCATCTTCCGAGTCTGAACACAAATGGTCAGTGCAATGGCCAAACATCAGCAGCCACTAGCAGTGACGAATCCCTTCTCCAACTGTCCCATGTATACAGATCTCTGCTGTTTTCAAATACTAATAATTTAACTTCTATAACGCTTAAATCCTCAGGCACCCAAACTAAGACAGCAAACAAGCATCAATAAGAATAATATAATAAAAAAGGAGGCACGAGGGCCATCATCAGTTCGACAGATTCTAGGTGGAAATGTAATTTCAAAAAGTAAGATTTTTGTGGAAGTTTCTGATGATCTTAAAGTGACGGGGAATACAATCTTTACTCACCAGGCTCATCATAATTTTGCTGTTGCTACTGTTTCATAATAATTATTATGGTTATACAATGTTTCTTTTTACAAATTTACACCCATAGCATTAAAAAAAAATTATTCTTCAGATAAGATGATAATTTTTTATGTCTACCCGGCACTAAATGTTGATAAAAATCATAAAAATTTATTTGATTTTGTTTTGTTGCTTGATAATTCGTAGTTGGAGTAGCTTACTAGAAATACTGACCAGAGTCGTATCCGTTGGCTGGCAGTACCGGGAGAGGTCGTTGACCCAGGTTGGTCTGTCGTAGGTTCTGGATGGTCCCTGGGGGCGCTTGCATGCTGTCATGCGTGGGCGCGGGTGACTGGTACATGGGCTGCCGTGGGGGTAACACCGGCAGGGGTTCTGACTGGGGGGGCATCGCCCCAAACATGGGTGGAGGCTGTGGCGGGGGTGGCATCATGCCGGGCACCACCGTGATGGGAGGGGCGGGTTGCAGGGGTGGATATGAAGGCTGGGTCAGTGCAGGCTGTTTGACCGCTGATGACGTTGACTTTGTTTGCCCTGCTGGGGAGGTCGGTTGGCTGCCCTTGCCCCAGATGTTGGACAGCTGTGTTTCAAGGGCGTGGCGACGCGACTTCATGTCAATCTTCACTGGGTCTTCTTCGGCGTTGGTCAGCGCGATCGGAGGAGGATGTTTTGGTGACATGTCGGTTGGTGACTCAGGGATGGTCCACTGGGGTGTCATGGTCACCGGTGATGCCACCCGAGGTGACTCCGGCTGAGGTGATGACTCTGGTGTCGGTGGTGAGTCAACTGGTGGCAGTATCTGTGGTGATGTCACTCGAGGAAATGGTAATGACACCTGTGGGAAAAATGACATCGGTGGTTCTTGTGGTGGAGATGGCTCTGGTTGTGTTGGTGACATGTCACCTGGTGTCAATGTCGGTGGTGGTGGAAATGACAAGGACATCGGACGTGTCATGCGTGTCACTTCTGGTGATGGGGATTGCACTGGTGATGGTGATCGTACTGGTGATGGTGCACGCACTGGTGACGGTGCTCGCACTGGTGACGGTGTTCGCACTGGTGACGGAGCCCTAACTGGTGACGATGGTGGTGTCAAGACAGGTGGTGCCGGGAAGACCGACGTTGTCACTGGTGCTATCGTCCTCTGTTGAGTCATAGTAGGCACGGTCGGCTGCAATAGAAACATTGAAATGACACACTTATACGTAATTAAACAACTCAACAGTTGTGCCGAAACACAATTTGTAGTAGTTTTGTTTGTACAAAATTACATATATAATATTTATATGTATGCAATCTCAATTTTCTATTTGTTGTATGAGATTATATATATATATATATTTAAATATATATTTATATGTATGTAATATATATACATATATATGTATACAATCTGAAAATAATGAAATAATGGTTTAATATACTTTAATTTGTTAAATAAAATTGATGATCAGTAAAAAAATAAAGATCTGATTCAGTATTGCTGCCAGCCTCACCCTGGATATCAAGGACAAAGAGAGAAACAACAACTATAAATCATCATAAAAAGTTTGCAGCATAAAATGATTCTCTGTCATGACTAAATCTTAGTAAAAACTTTAATTAGATAAATTCTGATGCATATAACAAATTAATTACAATGCTACGTCATAACTTACTTCCTGGGCTTGTTGACTTTCCTGTTGCCTAGCAACTGGCTGGGATCGCGGCACGAAGGTGACGACAGGCTCGGCTGGCACGGGAGGGGGCAACATGGTGCGGCTGGCCTTGACCAACCTCGCATTCCCTGACCGGTCAATGATCTTCATTGGCATCCCTGGTCGTGTTAAACTTCCCATCCATGCCTTGGGCGGAGCACTGGGGGGTGCTGGAGAGGGATCAATGCTGGGGGATATCACTCCACTAGGTGGAGGCACAGGTGGCATTTGTGGATATTTCGGCTCAGTCATTGACATTTCTGGCGTGCGAGGTGACACGATGGTGTCCTGGTAATCGCCGCTGTCAGGAATCTCCTCAACGCTGTCCGAAAACTTGACGCCTTTCTTGCCCCCAGCGTCAGCCTTCTTCAGCTTGGGTGGTTGGGGTGATTCTGGTTCTGTTGACTCCTGGCGTGTTGGGCGCACATATGGCTTAAAGTGGGCCGGTGTTACTGCCTGCATTTTGCTCTCAAATGCCCTTTTCAGTGTCTTCACCCCACCTGGGTGGCTTTCGTCAATCACCCCTTCGGCCTTTTGATGCGACGTTGATGGCGCAGGTGTCTTCAGCACTGCGAGTTGCGGAAATTGCGAAATTACAGGTGACATGAGCACCACATTGGGGGAAAGAGCTGCGAGGGTGGCTGGTTGTGCTTTTGGTGGTGGCGAGAGGGACCGACGCTTGTCCGATGGGGACAGGGAACGGCGTTTGTTGACAGGGGGAGGAGATGGACCACGGTTCTTGATGCTGGCCAACTGTTCCTTGAGGAGTTCCGTCTCCACGGTTGTTTCTAGGAGTTGCTTCTGCATCTGTGCCATCTGCAGCTGAGCCTCCAGGGACGTGCTCTGCTGTTGCATCTGGAGCTGCTGCGCCTGTGACACACACACGCACTCACTGTCACAATCATGTGCATGCCAACATAAGAATCTCTCCTCGCCAAAACACTGTTACAGTGGACTCTAAAAGATCTAACAAAAACACAAATAACAGAATCAGCCTTTCAGCAGAATAAAATATATTGGCTGGTGGGACGGAATTATTCCTATCCCGCTGTATTAAATTGAGCTGCATAAGTGAATCAGTCGCTTAATAGACACAAATAACTCTGGTCCAAAGTGATTCTATTAAACAGAGTCGACTCTATCCACAGAACATAATGCTTTGTATATAAGTAAATACTTTAGCTGATATTTGGTGAAAGTGGAATGACTGATGTATATAGTTAGTAGGCGGTAGAAGGTACTTAAAATCCATAGTCTACTGCCTGAATTGGTAGAGTTGGCATGTACGGAATCAGCCACTGCTGGAGGTTGGACTGTAATCCTTGGACACACAAGAGCTAGCACTCAACAGACTATCCTGGTCCACATCAAAAGAAATGTGCATGTGTATACGTACAATCTGGTGCGCCGCTATATGCTGCACCGCCTGCTGCTGCGCCGCCTGCTGCACCACTTGTTGCTGCATCAGCTGCTGCTGCTGGAGTCCCACCATCTGCTGGGCCCACAGAGCATCGGACAGCACTGGTACCGCCATGCCATTGGGCGGCACGACCGGTACACCAGATATTGGCATCAAGGGCTGACTGTTCAACAGTCCATTGGGTCCTGCAATCGTCATTTACTGCCTTTTATGCAGCTCTTCCCAGATAATAACAAAAATAAAATATTGTTGGGGAAGTTAACGCTAAATGTACAAGTTACACAAAATTACAAATTAATATTCAAAGAAATTTAAACTAATTAGTTGTGAAATAGAGTTATTTCAGCATAAAATGCAAATGTTATCTTTTCATATGCATTCAATGGGACAACATTCAATGGGACAACATCAAAAGCAATGAAGCCTAATAAGAAGCCAACTTAACGAAACCCTGTCTTCACATTTGAAATGGAATTATAAAAAAGTAATAGCTAAAAAGTTAGCTTTGGTTCATATTGTAAAGATCAACATACTCGTCCTGCCGGCATCTTGGGCAACAGTGCTGCCATCTGGCTGGTTGCCGAGCGAGTAGTTCATATGTGGCTGCGGCTGCGGCTAGACATCAAAGACAGGACAATGATAGAGGACATCATATGTCTTACGACTGATCACATCCTCAAGAAATTCTCATAGTTATGCTGAATGTTCATTTTGCTAAAAACTTGTTTGGCTGAAACAGTTCTGGTTGTTCTGCCATAAAATAACTTGACAGAGGAATGTTGTGTAAACCCATGCTGCACCATCAATGTAAACCCATGCTGCACCATCAATGTAAACCCATGCTGCACCATCAATGTAAACCCATGCTGCACCATCAATGTAAACCCATGCTGCCCCATCAATGTAAACCCATGCTGCACCATCAATGTAAACCCATGCTGCACCATCAATGTAAACCCATGCTGCACCATCAATGTAAACCCATGCTGCACCATCAATGTAAACCCATGCTGCACCATCAATGCACCTTTCTTATTGACACTGATGCAAATGACAAATACAAATCATCAATGTCTGAATGATGACAGACTCCTGCCGAGTGACATTTGGTGCAACTGTCGATGCATCAAAAAAAGGAGGATTTAAATGGATAATAAATTTTATTTACAATATGAAAGTAGCCTATAGATGCACATAAATACAGCAGCCTCATATTGTTTGACAGAAAATGAGGATGACAGTGAGTGACCAGTGTCATGAGAGCGAGTGACCTGTGTCATGACAGTGAGTGACCAGTGTCATGAGAGTGAGTGACCTGTCTCATGACAGTGAGTGACCAGTGTCATGAGAGTGAGTGACCTGTGTCATGACAGTGAGTGACCAGTGTTATGAGAGTGAGTGACATGTGTCATGACAGTGAGTGACCAGTGTCATGAGAGCAAGTGACGTGTGTCATGACAGTGAGTGACCAGTGTCATGAGAGCGAGTGACCTGTGTCATGACAGTGAGTGACTTGTGTGTCATGACAGTGACTGACTTGTGTGTCATGATGATGACACTGACTGACCTGTGTGTCGACGGCGGTGTCACCACCACCGCGCAGTCTGTTCTCCAGCGACCTCACGTCACTCAGGTCATCGAGATTGCCATCAAGAACCGGGTCAAACACTTGGTCCAGCCACTGATCCATGTCTGACGGTCCACTGCGGGTTGAGTGTGCCATCGTGATGTCTGAGCGAGTGCCGACCATAGACCGCCCACTGGCCGCACTGATCCGCTGCTTCCACCTCATGTCCTCCTGGGTCAGAGGGGGGTGTTCCGAAGGGATTGACGTAGCATAGTGTGAGTAGTGTCGATATGTCTCCTCCTCTGTCGCTTCTGTGTGATTGCCCTGGGGATGTCCGTTGGCCAGGGATCCATTGGGCAAAGATCCATGGTGTGCCACGGATCCATTGGGCATTGAGCCTTGGGAGGCAGCATACCGCTGGTTGAGTCGACTTGGAGCAAGAGCCGACTCAACTTCAGTGGGGGCAATGGAAGACGCCTCAGTCTCAGCAAAGTTGAGGAATCCTCCCGCGGCAGATATTGATGGGATTGGGGAGAGGTTTCTGGGTGGGGTTGTCGCCCTGCGATGTGGTATGGGTGCAGGTCTGGGGGGTGCAGCCCTGCGGGGTGGGGGAGATGCCACCCTCGGGGGTGATGAAGGTGGCGGGGGGGCCTGTCGTTTCACATAGCGTACGTTCATAATGCTGTTCCGAGAAAGACCCTGGTCAGCACCAAAGACCTCATCTCTGGTCGCGTAGTCATTCTCGTTGAGACTCTCGGGACGACTGCCATAGTGGAAGAAGTTCTCAGGCTGGGGCGCGGGGCGTGGACACACGGGCACGGGTTCGTACAACTCCTGCACCTCCAGGGGCATGTCTCGCACGCGGTCAGGGTTGTGAGGACTGTGGCTGCAATACAAGGTCAATGTCATGATGGTTGTGTCTACAATATGACTTGACTATGATACAGGCCAAGGTCAACTGAGATTATGGTCTCGTATAATGTTGCCTTTGCCTGCATTAATAAACATTCGTTTAATGCATGGACATAATTGTTTAGGAAAGAGCTCTTTGTTTGACAGCGATATTGACATCAGTTTTAGTACGAGGGTCATTACTTAGACTCTGAATTTCCGCCCCACCCCACCCCACCCCACCCCACCCAAACCCACCTCGTCCACCAAACCATCAGTATTTCCCCCACCCCAGTAAGCAGTGAATACTTGGTGTGCCTGCAGCTTCGAATTACATATCAAGTGCTAATTAATAGTAAAAATCCTCCCCAGTTCCCTTTTCTAAATCCTCAGAATCCCAGTCCCTGGGAGATGACTTACAGTCGCTGCAGTTGCTCCCTCCGGATACTCGTCACTTCCCTCGTTCTGTCGGTCGTCACCATGGAGTAGGAGTTGCCAAACGGGAAGCCAGGTGGCACCTCCATCTCACTGATGAGGTCGAGGACGTAGTCGTAGCCAGCGCACTCATAGATGTCATTCTCCTCATGCAGTGTCACCATCCAGCCGTGGTGACCCTCCTTGATGTGTCTGTCATAGGACAGGCATTCCATGACACATATCACATTTATTTGTTATGTGTAATAAATGTTGCTTCAGATCAAATATTAAGTGTACAATGTGTAAAATTTTTAATTGAAGACTAAGTAACTATTGCAACTGTTGTATGCACAAGTACAATGACGAGTGAGGAAAATAGAACTGTTAGGTTAGAATGTGGGCAGACCTGTGGTCAGACCTGCGGTCAGATCTGTGGTCAGACCTGTGGTCAGACCTGTGGTCAGACCTGTGGTCAGACCTGTGGTCAGACCTATGGTCATACCTGTGGTCAGACCTAAGGTCAGACACATGCACAAGGTCATCCCATGGGACACATTCTATACTCAAAATGTTACACCCTCATTGATGGTTTACACAGGAAATAAGATCACCGATTCAAGACACTTGCACATTTTGCTAGTGAACCAGCCTGAAACATCAGTGCACATGTATTGTATCTGGATGCTGTTTGTAGTGAGAATGATGTGAAACTGCATCAACTCACTGGCATTGAAGGAGATGTGACGTGAACTCTTCTGCTGTCATCCATGACTCAACATGGGTCATGTAGGATTCACCTACAAAACCAACAGTCATAATAGGACTGATGATACAAAAACAGCGGCATATTTGGGGGGCATTGAACCATGGCCCACTTTTTCCATAATTTTTGTCATGCAAGTTTAAACAACTCAGCCCTGGTAATCGCCATTGTCGGGAATCTCTTTGACACTGCCCAAGAGCGTCACACCTTTCTTGTTGTTGATGTCCTTCTCCTCTCAAATTTCTGTGTTTCAATTCATAACCACACAAACACAATGTACTTGTGCTACCACCTGTGGGCTAGTCAAGGTACTGCTATATATATATATATATATATATATATATATATATATATAGCAGTACCTTGACTGGCCCACAGGTGGTAGTATATATATATATATATATATATATATATATATATATATATATATATATATATATTGGGACACAAGCTGACTACCTTGGGTGTACGTACCGTCAGGCAGGCTACATTCAAGGGCCATACATGCTCGTTTCTTTGCTGTCTTCCACTCCAGCAGACAAGGAGGGTAAGTCCGATTTACCCTCGGCTCCATGTACGCACACTGCAGCAACTTCTGCTGACAGAAGGCTTTGTAGCCGTTGTAGGCGTGGTCCGACACATACCTGCAATACATGAATCAAGTCAGCTCACTACATACTTGGTTGTAATCTAAGTCAGTGGCACATGCACAGTAAACAAACTCTAAAAATGCTAGCATGGTCATAGAAATTCTTGATACCACATTGTATTTTATGAAAAACAAAACATGATATGCATAAAACAAAAATATCAATACCAATAACCATAATCTATCAAACATTGTCATGTTCTGCTATTTTAATTATGATGTCAGAAATTAAACTGGTAAGAAATTATCCAAGGATTCATTGATAAGTAACTAGATCTTATGGTACTTGATATAACTAAGCAATTGTAACATATTAAGTAACTACAGTACAAAGGCGATTACATATCAAACATTCAGTCTCTATGATTTCAATAGGGAGAATAAATAATGTTGCTGCAATAAATGTAGACACAAATATGTCTCTTAACTACTTGAAAAACAGCAGTTAGCTTTGAGGAAAATTATTTGCAAAGAATTTTTTTTAAATATTTGTCAGATGCCTATCACAAAACTGAAAATGATGTGTAGAGATAAAATATTTGTTCCTAGTCACAAATGTAATCATGGAGTTAACCAAGACATACTTGAGGTAGGGGGCCTGGACTTGACTGGGTTGACTTACTTGAGGAGGTAGGGGGCCTGGACTTGACTGAGTGGACTTACTTGAGGAGGTAGGGGGTCAGGACTTGATTTATTGAGGAGGTGGGGGCTGGGTGGACTTACTTGAGGAGGTAGGTGGCAAGGACACGGCTAGGTGCGAAGGAACTCATGCAGCAGGCCGCGAGGAGCCAGCCTCGGGCCACGCTGGCCTCATCCTTGTTCAGCCACGTCTGGTTACATAGCTGCACAAAGATCTCATCCTGGAGCGACTCCACACCCAGGCCCATCTCTATGATGTAGTTGGCCAGCACCTGTAGGCGCCGGCCTGTCAGGGTCTTATCGTTCATGAACCGCAGGATCTGTCACAACAGGAGAGTCACAATGGTGGACACCAGGAGAGTCACAATGGTAGACATCAGGAGAGTCACAATATTGGACATAAGGAGAGTCACAATGGTAGACATCAGGAGAGTCACAATGGTGGACACCAGGAGGTTTAGTTCAAATGAAGGTTCTTATGCAGTTGGCCACATATCTAACGTTCCTTATATCCATGGGTACATAAAACAGTTTAAGCATTTTATACTGTTGATTTTAGTTGCACATGCATGGTTAGTTTTGATTATCTCTATCTATGACTTTAGTTTGTCTTTAAGTGGCAAGTTAGCTACTGGCTTAGTTTAGTTTAACTTTGGTAAAAAGAAAAACACATAAAAAGGATGATGGTCAAAACAACCAAGACAAATTCTATGGCACAAAGTCATCAAAAACTTCACTATTTGCCATAGACCACTATAATTGAATGAACATGTCAAATTACTCTACATTGGATGTACTTATGTCAGAGATAACTGTGATCTTATTTTCAAGAGATGTGTTAGACAGAAGTAAGAAAGAGAACAGTACTGACCAGTTTGAAGATGGACAGAGAATCCTTGAACTCAGAGTCATTTTGTTTGGGCAGGAATGGGCTCTGAATAGTTGTCTTCATCATCTTCCAGGGGTGTTGCTGGAACAGACCGTGTTGATCATTTAACAATAATCATAATATATTCAACAACTGCAGAAAAACAGTCAACACATATTGTAGATTCAAAAATGAAATATCGGTGAGTAAGTTTTTACATAGTAGACTAACAACTATGGGACAGCATAAAAAGTACAAAAATATTTTATTATACATTAATTATTATAATCATCTTTAAAGTAAGCTAAAATAAGTTAAACACAAACAATAAAACAGGCTAAATATGACATAACCTAAAATATAAGCACTATATTACTGAAAATTATATTACTACCAACATTCAAATAAAATTTCACACATTTGCTGAATCGCCAAAAAAAATTGTATTATGAGACTACAATTTCTCCCAAAATTCACAAACTATGTTAGAAGACAAATTCGAGGGAACCACAAAAAAACTGATAGCAATGAAAATTGAAATAAACCCAGTGAAGACAACGAAGCACCACAGTAGTTTCTGACTGACACATACCTGGAAGTAGACATTGGCAAATTTTGAGAATGCAAAAGAGTTGACGTCTTGGGGAAGAGCCAGGTTT